>JAENJI010000013.1:25446738-25589777 GCA_018901935.1 Pugionium cornutum | reverse complement strand
TTGGTAAAAAATATGCTCAGTATCTAAATTATTTTAATAATTAACTAAACATTAAAATCAAAAAAATAATTAGTATTAAATTTCGCGTCATTATGCTAGTACTTTGTGCACTATGTTTTTACAATGTTTATTAATGAAGTTGGAATAGTGTTCAAACATCTACAACGACTTTTATATTTTAATAGTTAGTTTGTGTGATGGTTTCTACGATTTTCTGTGGACTTGAAATTCTGCGGACTACATAACATGTTTGAAATATAAAATATAATTTTCCATATTGTGACAAGATTTGATATTGAAAAAGCTAATGATAATTTTAACTGGCCGATCACTTGATATGTCTGCACTAAATTGTCCGTATTTTATTATTTAGAGTTCGAAATGAGATGAATCCAACACCCACGATAAGCTAGGTAAATTTCCAGTATTGTGACAAAACTTAAGACCAAAATAGCTACGAAAAAGTCTTCAAGTAATCCAATCTATCCTAAATTGCGTGATTTCATTCATTATACTTCGTTTACAAGCCTTTACCCAATGAGTACCAATTATCAGTTTAGAATGATCATTTTAACTACCTGATCAACTTGACATGTCCGCACTAAATCGTTTTTAATTTTTGATTTAAAGCTCAAAATGACATGAATCCAACGTCCACGTTAAGCTAGCTGAATTTTTCATATTGTGGCAACATTAAAAACTGAAAGAGCAACAACAAAGCCTCCAAGTAATCCAATGTATCCCAAACTGCGTGATGCCATAAATTATGCTTGATTTACAATTGAGATTGAAAGACATGAATCCAACACCCACGTTAAGCTAGCTCAGTTTTTCATATTGTGACAACATTAAAGACCGAAATAGCTACAAGAAAGCTTCCAAGTAATGAAATCTATCCCAAACTGCGTGATATCATGCATTATGCTTCATTTATAATCCTTTACTCAAAGAGCACCAATGATCAGTTTAGAATGATCATGTTAACTACCTGATAACTTGACATGTCCGCTTTAAATCTTTTTATCTTTTGATTTAGGGCTCAAAATTACATGAGTCCAACGCCCACGTTAAACTAGCTCAATTTTCCATATTGTGACAACATTTGAGACTAAAAGAGCTACAAAAAAGCCTCCAAGAAATCACATGTAGCCCAACCTGTGTGATGCCATGCATTATGCTTCATTTACAAGTCTTTACTCAAGGAGCACCAATAATTAGTTTAGAATGATCATTTTAACTGGCTGATCAACTTGACATGTCCGCACTAAATCGTCTTTAACTTTTGATTTAGAGCTAAAATGACATGAGTCCAACACCCAGGTGAAGATAGCTCAATTTTCCATATTGTGACAACTTTTGAGACTTAAAGAGCTATTACAGAGCCTCCAAGTAATCCAATGTATCCCAAACAGCGTGATGCCATACATTATGCTTGATTTAAAATTGAGATGGAAAGACAAAAATCCAACGCCCACATTAAGCTAGCTCAATTTTTTATATTGTGACAATATTTAAGACCGAAATAGCAACGAGAAGGCCTCAAAGTAATCAAATCTATCACAAACTGCGTGATGCATGCATTATGCTTCATATATAAGCCTTTACTCAGAGAGCACCAATGATCAGTTTAGAATAATCATGTTAACTAGCTGATCAACTTGACATGTCCACACTAAATCGTTTTTATCTTTTGATTTAGAGCTCAAAATGATATGAGTCCAATACCCACATTAAGCTAGCTCAATTTTCTATGTTGGGACAACATTTGAGACTGAAAGATATACGAAAAAGCCTCCATGTAATCAAATGTATCCCAAACTATTTAATGCCATGCATTATGCTTCATTTATAAGCCTTTACTAAAGGAGCACCAATAATTAGTTTAGAATGATCATTTTAACTTTCCGATCACTAAACATATTAGCACTAAATCGTCCGTAACTATTGATTTAGAGTTCTGAATGACACGAATCCAACCCCACCTTAAGCTAGCACAATTTTATATTGTGACAAAATGTAAGACCAAAATAGCTTCGACTAAACCTCCAAGTAATCAAATATATCCCAAACTACGTGATCACGCATTATCCTTCATTTATAAACCTGTACTCAAGGAGTACCAATGATCAGTTTAGAATGATCATTTTAACTCGCCGATCACTTGACTTTGCCGCACTAAATCTTCCAACGCCCATGTTAAGCTAGCTTAATTTGTCATATTGTGACAACATTTGGGACTGAAAGAGCTACTTCAAAGCCTCCACGTAATCCAATGTATCCCAAACTGCGTGATGCCATACATTATGCTTGACTTATAAGCCTTTACTCAAGGAGCACCAATGATCAGTTTAGAATGATCATTTTAACTGGCCGATCACTTGGCATGTCCACACTAAATCGTCAATAACTTTTGATTTAGAGCTCAAAAGGACACGAATCCAATGTGCATATTAAGTTAGCTCAATTTTTACATTATGAAAAATTTAAAACCAACATAGCTATGACAAAGCCTCAAATTAATCCATCTATCCCAAACTGCGTGACGTCATGCATTATGCTTCAGTTATAAGCCTATACTAAAGGAGCACCAATGATCAGTTTAGAATGTTCATTTTAACTAGCTGATCAACTTGACATGTCCGCATTAAATTTCTTTAACTTTTGATTTAGAGCTCAAAATGACATGAGTCCAACGCCCATGTTAAACTAGTTTAATTTTCCATATTGTGACAAGATTTGATATTGAAAAAGCTAATGATAATTTTAACTGGCCGATCACTTGATATGTCTGCACTAAATTGTCCGTATTTTATTATTTAGAGTTCGAAATGAGATGAATCCAACACCCACGATAAGCTAGGTAAATTTCCAGTATTGTGACAAAACTTAAGACCAAAATAGCTACAAAAAAGTCTTCAAGTAATCCAATCTATCCTAAATTGCGTGATTTCATTCATTATACTTCGTTTACAAGCCTTTACCCAATGAGCACCAATTATCAGTTTAGAATGATCATTTTAACTACCTGATCAACTTGACATGTCCGCACTAAATCGTTTTTAATTTTTGATTTAAAGCTCAAAATGACATGAATCCAACGTCCACGTTAAGCTAGCTGAATTTTCCATATTGTGGCAACATTAAAAACTGAAAGAGCAACAACAAAGCCTCCAAGTAATCCAATGTATCCCAAACTGCGTGATGCCATAAATTATGCTTGATTTACAATTGAGATTGAAAGACATGAATCCAACACCCACGTTAAGCTAGCTCAGTTTTTCATATTGTGACAACATTAAAGACCGAAATAGCTACAAGAAAGCTTCCAAGTAATGAAATCTATCCCAAACTGCGTGATATCATGCATTATGCTTCATTTATAATCCTTTACTCAAAGAGCACCAATGATCAGTTTAGAATGATCATGTTAACTACCTGATAACTTGACATGTCCGCTTTAAATCTTTTTATCTTTTGATTTAGGGCTCAAAATTACATGAGTCCAACGCCCACGTTAAACTAGCTCAATTTTCCATATTGTGACAACATTTGAGACTAAAAGAGCTACAAAAAAGCCTCCAAGAAATCACATGTAGCCCAACCTGTGTGATGCCATGCATTATGCTTCATTTACAAGTCTTTACTCAAGGAGCACAAATAATTAGTTTAGAATGATCATTTTAACTGGCTGATCAACTTGACATGTCCGCACTAAATCGTCTTTAACTTTAAATTGCGTGATTTCATTCATTATACTTCGTTTACAAGCCTTTACCCAATGAGCACCAATTATCAGTTTAGAATGATCATTTTAACTACCTGATCAACTTGACATGTCCGCACTAAATCGTTTTTAATTTTTGATTTAAAGCTCAAAATGACATAACTCCAATGCCCACGTTAAGATATCTCAATTTTCCATATTGTGACAAAATTTGAGATTGAAAGAGCTAATACAAAGCCTCCAAGTAATCTAATGTCTCTCAAACTGCATGATCCCATGCATTATGCTTCATTTATAAGCCTTTCCTCAAGGAGCACCATTGATCAATTTAGTTTCGAATGATCATTTTAACTGGACCATCAACTTGACATCTCCGCAGCAAATCGTCCGTAACTTTTGATTTAGAGTTTAGAATGATAGGAATCCAACGCCCATGTTAAGCAAGCTCAATTTTTCATATTGTGACAACATTTGAGACTGAAAGAGCTACGAAAAAACCTCCAAATAATTCAATGTATCCCAAACTGCGTGATGCCATGCGTTTTGATTCATTTATAAGCTTTTATTCCAGGAGCACCCATGATAAGTTTAGAATGATCATTTTAACTGGCCGATCACTTGACATGTCCGCATTAAATTGTCTGTAACTTTTAATTTAAAATTCAGAATGACACGAATCCCATGCCCACATCGGAAAATTGAGCTAGCGTAACGTGGGCATTGTACTCATGTCATTTGAGCTCTAAATCAAAAGTTAAAGATGATTTAGTGCATACATGTCAAGTTGATTAGCTAGTTAAAATGATCATTCTAAACTACTCATTGGTGCACGTTGAGTAAAGGTATAATTGAGGAATAATGCATTGCATCACGAAGTTCGGGATACATATGATTACTTGGAGGCTTTTTCCTAGCTCTTTCAGTCTCAAATGTTGTCACAATATAGAAAATTGAGCTATCTTAAGGTGATCATTGGATTCGTGTCATTCTGAACTCTAAATCAAAAGTAATGGACGATTTACTGTGGACATATCAAGTTTAACGACTGTTAAAATGGTCATTCTAAACTGATCGTTGGTACTCCTTGAGTTAAGGCTTATAAATGAAGAGTAACGCATGGCATCATGCTGTTTGGGATACATTGGATTACTTGGAGGCTTTGTAGTAGCTCTTTCAGTCTCAAATGTTGTCACAATATGGAAAATTGAGCTACGGTAACGTGGCATTTGACTCATGTGATTTTGAGCTCTAAACAAAACGTTAGATACAATTTATTGTGGTCATGTCAAGTTGATCGGCTAGTTAAAATGATTAATCTAAACTGATCGTTGGTGCTACTTGTGTAACGGCTTATAAATGAAGAGTAACACCTGGCATCATGCAGTTTGGGATACATTGGAGGCTTTTTCTAGCTCTCTCAGTCTAAAATGTTCTCATAATATAGAAAATTGACCTAGCTTAACGTGGGCGTTGGATTCATGTCATTCTATACTCTAAAACAAAAGTTACGGACTATTTAGTGTGGACATGTGAAGCTGATATGCCAGTTGATATGCCAGTTAAAATGATCATTCTAAAATGATCGTTGGTGCTCCTTGAGTAGAGGCTTGTAAATGTAATGTAACGCATGACATCACACATTTTGGGATACATTGGATAACTTGGAGGATTTGTAGTAGCTCTTTCAGTCTCAAATATTGTCACAATACGGAAAATTGAGCTACCAGAATGTGGGCATTGTACTCATGTCATTCGATCTCTAAATCAAACTTTAAAGACGATTTAGTGAGGACATGTCAAGTTGATTAGCTAGTTAAAATGATCATTCTAAACTAATCATTTGGTGCTCCTTGAGTAAAGGCTAATAAATGAGGAATAATGTATTGCATCAAGTAGTTTGGGATACATATGATTACTTGGAGGCTTTTCCCTAGCTCTTGGAGTCTCAAATGTTGTCACAATATGGAAAATTGAGCTAGGATGACGTGAGCGTTTGACTCATCTCATTTTGGGGCTCTAAAAAAAAGTTAAAGACAATTTAGTTTTGTCATATCAAGTTGATCGGATAGTTAAAATGCTCAATCTAAACTGATCGTTGGTGCTCCTTGAGTAAAAGCCTATAAATGAAGAGTAACGCATGGCATCATGCAGTTTGGGATACATTGGATTACTTGAGGCTTTTTAGTAGCTCTTTCAGTCCCAAATGTTTTTACAATATGGAAAATTGAGCTAGTTTAACGTGGGGGTTGGAGTCATGACATTTTCAGCTCTAAATAAAATTTTAAAGACAATTTAGTGCGGACATATCAAGTTGATCGGCCAGTTAAAATGATCATTCTAAACTGATCAGTTGTGCTCCTTGAGTAAAAGCTTATAAATGAACAGTAACGCATGGCATCATGCAGTTTGGGATACATTGCATTACTTGGAGGCTTTGTAGTAGCTCTTTCAGCCTCAAATGTTGTCACAATATGGAAAACGGAGCTAGCGTAACGTGGGAGTTGGACTCATGTCATTTTGAGCTATAAATCAAAAGGTAAGGACGATTTAATGAGGAAATGTCAAGTTGATTAGCTACTTAAAATGATCATTCTAAACTAATCATTGGTTCTCCTTGACTACAGGCTTAAATATGAAGAATAATGCATTGCGTCACGGAGTTTCGAATACATTGGATTACTTGGAGGCATTTTCCTAGCTTCGGGTGAGCGTTGGATTCGTTTCATTCTAAACTCTAAATCAAAACTTATGGGCAATTTAGTGCGAACAAGTAAAGTTGATCGGCCAGTGAAAATGATCATTCTAAACTGATCGTTAGTGCTCCTTGAGTAAAGGCTTATAAATGAAGAGTATCGCATGGCATAACGCAGTTTGGATACATTGGATTACTTGGAGGGTTTGTCATAGCTCTTCCAGTCTCAAATGTTGTCACAATATGGAAAATTGAGCTAGCGTAACGTGGGCGTTTGACTCATGTCATTTTGAGCTCTAAACCAAAAGTTAAATACGATTTAGTGCGGTCATGTCAATTTGATCGGCTAGTTAAAATGATCATTCTAAACTGATCGTTGGTGCCCCATGAGTAAAGGCTTATAAATGAAGAGTAACACATGGCATCACACAGTTCGGAATATATTGGATTTCTTGGAGGGTTTGTAGTAGCTCTTTCAGTCTCAAATGTTATCACAATATGGAAAATTGAGCTAGTGTAACGTGGGCATTGGACTCATGTCATTTTGAGCTCTAAATCAAAAGTTAAAGTTGATTTAGTGCGGACATGTCAAGTTAATCAGCTAGTTTATATGGTCATTCCAAACTCTTTATAGTAGCTCTTTCAGTCTTTGTCTTAGCTCTTTCAGTCTCATATGTTGTCACAATATGGAAAATTTAGCTAGCTTAACGTGGGCTTTGGAATCATTTTATTTAGAGGTCTTAATCAAAACTTAAAGACGATTTAGTGATAACATGTCAAGGTTATCAGCTAGTTAAAATGATCATTCTAAGCTGATCATTGATGCTCCTTGAGTAAAGGCTTATAAATGAAGCATAATGCATGGCATCACGCAGTTTGGGATAGATTGGATTGTGTAGAGACTTTGTCGTACCTATTTCGGTCTTAAATATTGTCATAATATAGAAAATTGAGCTTAACGTGGGCATTGGATTCGTGTCATTTTGAACTCTAAATCAAAAGTTACGAACGATCTAGTGCAGACATGTCAAGGTTATCGTCCAGTTAAAATGATCATTCTAAATTGATCGTTGGTGCTCCTTAAGTAAAGGCTTATAAATGAAAAGTAATGCCTGGCATCCCGCACTTTGGGATACATTGAATTATTTGGAGGCTTTGTAGTAGCTCTTTCAGTCTCAAATATTGTCACATATATGGAAAATTGAGCTAGCGTAATGTGACCGTTGGATTCATGTCATTTTGAGCTCTAAATAAAAATTTAAAGACGATTTAGTGAGGGAATTTCAAGTTGATTAGCTAGTTAAAATAATCACTCTAAACTAATAATTGGTGCTCATTGAGTAAAGGCTTATAAATGAAGAATAATGCATGGCATTACAAAATTTGGGATACATTAAATTACATAAAGGTTTATTGGTAGCTCTTTCAGTCTGAAATGTATTCACAATATAGAAAGTTGAGCTAGCTTAACGTGGGCTTTGGATTCATGTCATTCTGAACTCTAAATCAAAAGTTACAGACGATTTAGTGCGGATATGTCAAGTTGATCGGCTAGTTAAAATGACTAAAATAATCATTGGTGCTCTTTGAGTAAAAGCTTATAAATGAAGCATAATGCATGGCATCACGCAGTTTTGGATACATTGGATTACTTAGAAGCTATGTCGTAACTCTTTCAGTCTCAAATGTTGTAAGAATATGGAAAATTGAGTTAGCTTCGCGTGGGGGTTGGACTCATGTCATTTTGCGCTCTAAATCAAAAGTTAAAGACGATTTAGTGCGTACAGGTCAAGTTGATCAGCTAGTTGAAATGATCATTTTAAACTGATCATTAGTACCCCTTGAGCAGAGGCTAATAAATGAAGCATAATGCATAGCATCAAATAGTTTGGGGTAGATTGGATTACTTAGAAGCTTTTTCGTAGATATTTGTTGTTAACCTTTGTCACAATATAGAAAATTGAGCTAGTTTAACGTGGGATTTGGATTCGTGTCATACTAAACTCTAAATCAAAAGTTACAGAAGATTTACTGTGGACATGTCAAGTTTATCAGTCAGTCAAAATGATCATTCTAAAGTGATCATTGGCGCTCCTTGATTAAAAACTTATAAATGAAGCATAATGCATGGCATCACTCATTTTGGGATACATTGGATTATTTGGAGGCCTTTTCGTAGCTCTTTCAGTCTAAACTGTTGTCACCATATGGAAAATTAAGCTTGCTTGACGTGGGTGCTGGACTCATGTGTTTTTGATCTCTAAATCAAAATTTAAAGACGATTTAGTGCGGACATGACAAGCTTATCAGCTATTTAAAATGATCATTCTAAACTGATCATTGGTGCACCTTGATTAAAGGCTTATAAATGAAGCATAATGAATGGCATCATGCAGTTTGGGATACATTGGATTACTTGGAGGCTTTTTCGTATCTCTTTCAGTCGCAAACGTTGTCACAATACGGAAAGTTCAGCTAGATTAACGTGCGCATTGGACTCATGTTATTTTGAGTTCTAAATCAAAAGTTAAAGAACGATTTAGTGCGTACATGTAATTTGATCAGTTAGTTAAAATGATCTTTCTAAACTGATCATTGGTGATCCATGAATAAAGGCTAATAAATGAAGCAAAATGCATGGCATGACATAGTTTGGGATAGATTGGATTACTAGGAGGCTTTGTCATAGCTATTTTGCTCTTAAATTTTGTTAGAATATAGACACATTTCAATTCCTGATAATGATCTACCGAATAGGTTGTGGCACAATACAAGATTCCAAAGTTTCGAAATGGTGCAAGCATCATTGTACTAATAGAAAAGGTTCCAATCTTAGTCTTAAGTGCAACTTAGTTGAGGAAGTCTAACCATGGTACATATGCAAATGCAATGAAATCCTATATGCTTCTAGACTCAATCCTAACACATGGAGTATAAATGCATGATGAAATTTTTTTGGTTTTTTGAGTTTTTAATTTATTTTTTGTCCTTTTTAATGCATAAATATATGTACAATGCAAAATAACGCAAATATGACCGTCAGTGTCCCCCTCTCCCCTACTTATCTCTCACCGTTCTGGTGGGAAAATAAATACGAAAGAGAGAGATGAAGATAAAGGAAACAAAAATGATAACAAAAAATGCAAGTTTGAGTGATTGGTTCCTCTTTATTGGTTGGAAGGGGTTGAGAAAGATGGTGTTTTCATTCTTGGATGTGCTGTCATGTAGTTGGAGTGGCCAGGGAGGTTCTCCAGTGAGATAAGCCTGGTGGTTGATTGGAGACTGTCCAGGAGGTTTCCCTGTTCCGCTTTCATGCATGATCCTTGCTCTAGCTTGTTTTTCCTTCTCCTGTTTGTATCTTGACAGTTTGGGCTTGAAGTGTAGATCACTTGGTCTTGATCTTGATTCTGCCTTTTCTGCCTTGTGCGCACCCAACTTGTCTTCATTGCTTGACTTACCATTGTTAGCCTCACTTGACTCTACAGCCTCTCCTCCCTCCAGCATCTCCAGCAAACAACCTGCTCCCTTGTTGGCGTGGTGCGAGTCCAGCATCTCCTCCTATTCCAGGACCTTCTCGTTCACATCAGACAGTCTCCTCTGCCTCTTGTGAATGCTATCTCTAGGCGGTCTTCCATGGCCAGCTCCTCCAGGTGGTCCTCCTCCCATTATACAAAAGTTTCAACAAAGAATACCTTTACTTCTATGGTCGGTTTCTTCAGCGCATCCATGATGTTAAACTTCAGACTTGTTGCCCCTAAGCAGAGGTTTATGATCTCCTTCTTCACATCAATGATAGTTCCAGCAGTGGCAAAGAAAGGTCTCCCAAGGATTATGGGAACAGTTGGCTCCTTATCAATCTCTAACACGACAAAATCTGTCGGGATCACTACGTTTCCGACCTTCAATGGCAAGTCTTCTAGAACTCCTATTCGGTATCTTATAGATCTGTCCAAAAGAACCAGTGAGATACGCATCTTCTTGAAATTTGAAACACCGAGATGTTTGGAGACTGTCAGCGGCATCAAACTCACACTTGCTCCAAGATCAACCAGACACTTTTTGAAGAATAGGGGACCTAGAGTGCACGGCAAGGTGAAGCTCCATGGATCCTGCAATTTCTTTGGCATAGAACTATGAATTATGGCATCACATTCATGATTAACCATCACTAACCTTTCCTCAGGGACTCTTCTTTAAGCCAGCACGTATTTAAGCAGCTTGTTCACCTTCGGGCAATGCAACACCAAGTCCATGAAATGCAAAGTTACCAGAATCGAGCTTATCAAACTCTTGTACTTCTCTTACTGCTTGTCCAGAGTCTGCTTCTTGAACCTTCCTGGAAAAGGTAGCTTCGGCTTGTTAGGGTGTGGTATGAGCGCTGCTTCCTCTCCTCCTGTTCCTGCACTAGGCTTAGGAGGTGTCTCCTCATCCACTTTGTTCTTCGTTTCAAACATTTCTGGATCAGCAACCTGAGGGGCTTCGATTACTTTATTGGGCTCATCCTCTTCTAGCCTATCAGATCCTTCTATGGGTGGGAGCTCTTTCCCACTTCTCAGTGTGATAGATTGACAGTACTCCCTTGGGTTTTGTTCAGGTTTACCAGGTAGTTTATCTTTCGGTGCAGAAGAGGAGGAAGCTATCTGTGCAACCTGGCTGTCCAGCGCATTAAGATGAGATGAGAGGTGCTCATACTTGGCGCTGAGCTCCACAAAGGAATTGTCTACCTTGTTGTTAACCTCAGTCATCTTCTTGCTCATCTCTATTGCTCCCTTTCCCTGACCTTCCAAGATCTTTTGCAATAGTGCCTTCTTGTCATCTTCTTGGACAGCTTTAGGTGCGGGTGGTGCATTGAGTGAAAGGGGCTGCTGCTGCTGATTGTATCCTTTCCTGGGTTGAAATCTAGGAGGTTGATTCTTGGGCCTTGGCACGTACTCTTGCTGGAAACCCTGAGTTGGAGGCCTGAAGGGCTGGTAGCTTTGCTCTTGAGGCTTGTAAGGAAGACACATTACGTCTTGAGGATCCTCCGCAGTGGTATTTCTGTAGGAGAAATTTGGTTGGCTTCAGTTGTTCTGATTGAAAGCTTTCTTATACCCTGAAGTCCCGCCAATGTAGTTCATCTCCTCATGGCCTTGCTGGAATTCGTTCCCTACTGCTTGATATCCTCCTCGGTACCCATCAAACTCTCGTTGATATCCTCCTCGGTACCCATCAAGTTCACTGCTCGTTGAGACACTTGCAGCACTCTGTCCAGCTTCCCATTCAGTGCCTTCATCTCTCTTCTATGCTCATCTTCATACCCTCTGCTCCCACGTGAGGCTATTTCATAGTCCTATCCATAGTTTCCATCACTTTGAGTAAGATTCTCGACAAGTATCATTCCACTTTCAGCTGCCTGCCCAAGGAAGGTCCTAATGCTTGCTGTGTCTAGGAGCATGCGGATTCTAGGGAGTACTCCTCTGTATAGGGTACTGAGGAGTGACTCAGTTGAGAAGCCATGATGGGGGCATTGTGCTGTGTAGCCCTTGAAACGCTCTCATGCTTTAGAGAAGCTTTCATTTCCGTGCTGCATAAAACCGGAGATCTCATTCCTTAACCGTGATGTCCTTGAGGCTGAGAAGAACTTGGCCAGAAAAGCTCTCTTGCATTGATCCCATGAGGTTATGGCATTGTGTGGCAAGCTCTTCTCTCACTTGTGTGCCTTGTCTCCCAGAGAGAAAGGAAATAGCCTTAGCTTAAGAGCATCCTTTGAGATCCCATTGATCTTGACAGTTCCACAAAACCTACCGAATCGGTTCAAGTGATCTAGGGGATCCTCCGTTGGCATACCGTGGAACTTTCTTCCCTGCACCATGTTGATCAAGCTTTCCTTGATCTCAATGTTGTTGTTCTCCACAGGGGGTGGGTGAATTCGAGTTTGGTACCCATATTTGCATGGCTCATCAAGCGTCCCTATAAATCGCTGAGGCCTTTGTGGGTGCATTGGACATCTTGCTCTCCATGCATTCTGATACTGGCCTCTAGCTCCTTGAGCTTGATTCTCAGCATTCTGTGGCAGTTTCTGCTCGTGGTGTTCCATCTGCAAATTCCTCCTTAAGTGATCTGATCGCTCTCTCGTTGCTCTTGCAGCTTCTCTTTCCAACTATAGAATGTCGATGTCACTCGATTGCAAGGTTGTGTGTCCGCGGCTTCTTGTGTTCATGCACCTGCACAAACCAAGTAAATGTAGTCAAAAGAAAAGGAAAATAAAAAACCTAGTCTCTAAGTGAATCAAAATCCTAAGGGTTGTTTCTAACTTCCCCGGCAACGGCACCAAAAATGTGATTGGGTTTTAAGTTTTAAATCCCGAGTACAACTCCAAGTGTAGAGCAAATCAAGCAGTACTCGGGTATCGAATCCATTGTGAAGTAAGAATAGCACACTAAGAATGCATGAAACACTTAAATCTAGGCAAATACTAATTGGGTTTTTGATTGGGTTGTATAATAATCTAATTGCAAACAAAGTAAACAAGAGTTAATTCAATAGAGAAGAAATATGGACAGTGCGCAAGGAATTCGATTCAGGGCAATCTTCCTTTGAGTAACGATTCTACAAGTTCGATTAGATAATTCCCTATGACTTAGAACAATATCTAGTAGTTTGATCCATTCTCGTGGAAACAGGTCATTAACTAGCCTATAGAGTACGTGTCATTCTGAACTCTAAATCAAAAGTTACTGACGATTTAGTGCAAACATGTCAAGTTTATCGGCCAGTTAAAATGATCATTCTAAAGTGATCATTGGCGTTCCTTGAGTAAAGGCTAATAAATGAAGCATAATGAATGGCATCACGCAGTTTGGGATACATTGGATTATTTGGAGGCTTTGTTGTAGCTCTTTCAGTCGCAAATGTTGTAATGATATAGAAACTTGAGCTGGCTTAAGACGGTCGGTTGATTCGTGTCATTCCGAACTCTAAATCAAAAGTTACGAATGATTTAGTGAGGACTGATTATTGGCCATTTAAAATGATGATTCTAAACTTATCATTGGTGCTCCATGAGTAAAGGCTTATGAGTAAAGCATAATGTATGGCGTCATGCAGTTTGGGATACATTGGATTACTTGGAGGATTTGTAACTCTTTCAGTCTCAAATGTTGTCACAATATGGAAAATTTAGCTAGCTTGACCTGGGTGTTGGACTCATGTCATTTTGAGCTCTAAATTAAAAGTTATAGACGATTTAGTGTGGACATGTCTTGATCAGCTAGTTAAAATGATCATTCTAGACTGATTATTGGTGCTCGTTAAGTAAAGGCGTATAAATGAAGCATAATGCATGGCATCACGCAGTTTGACATAGAATGGATTACTTGGAGGATTTGTCGTACCTATTTCGGTCTTACATTTTGTCACAATATAGAACATTGAGCTAACTTCACATGGGCGTTAGATTCGTGTCATTTTGAACTCTAAATCAAAATTTATGGACGATTTATTGCACACATGTCAAGATGATCGGACAGGTAAAATGACTAAACTTATCATTGGTGCTACTTGAGTAAAGTCTTATAAATGAATCATAATGCAAGTCATCACGCAATTTAGGATACATTGGATTACTTGGAGGCTATGTTTTAACTCTTTCAGTCTCAAATGTTGTCAGAATATAAAAACTTAAGCTAGCTTAACGTGGGTGTTGGACTAATATCATTTTGAGCTATAAATCAAAAGTTAAATACGATTTAGTGCCGACAGTCAAGATGATCAGCTAGTTTAAATGATCATTCTAAAATGATCATTGTTGCTCCTTAAGTAATGGCTAATAAATGAAGCATAATGCATGACATCACGCAGTTTGGGATACATTGGATTATTTGGAGGCTTTTTCGTAGCTCTTTCATTCTCAAATGTTGACACAATATGGAAAATTGAGCTCGCCTGACGTGGATGTTGGACTCATGGCAGTTTCAGCTCTAAATCAAAAATTACGGACGATTTAGTGCACAGATGTCAAGTAGCTCTTTCAGTCTCAAATGTTGTCACAATACAGAAATTTCAGCTAGTTTAACGTTGGCGTTGGATTCGTGTTATACTATTCTCTAAATCAAAAGTTATGGACGATTTAGTGCAGACATATGAAGTTGGTCTCCCAGTTAAAATGATCATCCTAAACTGATCATTGGTGCTCCTTGAGTACAGTCTTATAAATGAAGCATAGCGCATGGCTTCACGGAGTTTGGGATACATTGGATTACTTGGAAGCTTTTTTGTATATCTTTCAGTTTCAAATGATTTCACAAAATAGAAAATTGAGCAAACATAACATGGGCGTTGGATTCGTTTCATTCTGAACTCTAAATCAAAAGTTATGGACTATTTAGTGCAGAAATGTGAAGTTGATTGGCTAGTTAAAATGAAGGCTTAAAAATGAAGTATAATGCATGGAATCACGGAGTTTGGGATACATTGGGTTACTTAGAGACTTTGCAGTAGCTCTTTCAGTCTCAAATGTTCTCACAATATGAAAATTGAGCTAGCTTAACGTAGGCGCTGGACTCATGTCATTTTGAGCTCTAAATAAAAAGTTAAAGACAATTCAGTGTGGACAAGTCAAGTTGACCAGGTAGTTAAAATGATCATTCTAAACTCAGCAATTGTCCTCCTTGAGTAAAGGCTTATAAGTTAAGCATAACTCATGGCATCATGCAGTTTGCGATAGATTGGATTACTTGGAGGCTCTTTCAGAGCTATTTCGGTGTTAAATTTTGTCACAATATTGAAAATTAGATTAATGTGGGCGTTGGATTAATGTCATTATGAACTCTAAATCAAAAGTTACGGATGATTTAGTGCAGATATGTCAAGTTGATCGGCCAGTTAAAAAATCATTCTAAACTGATCATTGGTGGTCCTTGAGTAAAGGTTTATAAATAAAGCATAATGCATGACATCACGCAGTTTGCGATACATTGGATTACTTGGAGGATTTTTGTAGCTCTGTCAGTCTCCAATGCGGTCACAATACTAAAAATTCAGCTAGAATAGCGTGGGTGTTGGATTTATGTCATTTTGAGCTATAATTCAAAAGTTCAAGATGATCTAGTGTGGACATGTAAGTTGATTAGCTAGTTAAAATGAGCATTCTAAACTTGTCATTGGTGCTCCTTCTGTAAGGGTTATAATTTAAGTATAATGCATGGCATCACGTAGATTCCGATAGATTGGATTACCTGGAGACTTTTTCGTAGCTATTTAGGTGTCACAATATAGAAAATTGACATAGCTTAACGTGGGCATTGGATTCCTGTCATTCTGAACTCTAGTCAAAAGTTTCGGACGATTTAGTGCGCACATGTCAAGTATGTTGGCTAGTTAAAATGATCATTCTAAACTTTTCATTGGTGCTCCATGAGTAAAGGCTTATAAATGAAAAATAATGCATGGTATCACGCAGTTCGGGACACATTGGATTACTTGGAGGCTTTGTCGTAGCTCTTTCAGTCTCAATTGTTTTTATAATATAGAAAATGGAGCTAACTTAATGTGGGTGTTGGATTTTTCTCGTTTTAAAATTTAAATCAAATGTTACGAACGATTTATTGCAGACATGTCAAGATCATCGGCCAGTTAAAATCATCATTCCAAACTGATCATTGCTGCTCCTTGACAAAAGGCTTATAAATGAAGCATAAACCATGGCATCACGCAGTTTGGGATACATTGGATTACTTGGAGGCTTTTCCGTAACATGGGCGTTGGATTCGTGTCACTTTGAACTCTAAATCAAAAGTTAGTGATGATTTAGTGCGTACATATCAAATTGATCGACCAATTAAAATGATCACTCTAAACTGATCATTGGTGCGCCTTGAGTGAAGGCTAATAAATGAAGCATAATGCATGGCATTACATAGTTCAGGATATATTGGATTACTTAGAGGCTTTGAAGTAGCTCTTTCATTGTCAAATTTCGTGACAATATAGAAAGTTTAGCTAGCTTAATGTGGGCACTGGATTCATTTAATTCTAAACATTAAATGAAAAGTTACGGACAATTTATTGCGGATATGTCAAGTTCATCGGCCAGTTAAAATGATCATTCTAAACTGATCATTGTTGCTCCTTGAGTAAAGGCTTATAAATGAATAATAATGTATGGCAACACACAGTTTGGGATACATTGGATTACTTGGAGGATTTTTCGTAGCTCTTTCAGTCTAAAATATTGTCACAATATGGAATATTCAGCTAGTTTAACATGGGTGTTGGATTCGTGTAATTATAAACTCTAAATCAAAAGTTATGGAAGATTAAGTGTGGACATGTCAACTTGATCGGCCAGTTAAAATGATCATTCTAAACTAATCATTGGTGCTCCTTTAGTAAAGGCTTTCAAATGAATCATAATGCATGGCATCACGCCGTTTGGGATGCATTGGATTACTTGGAGGCTTTGTAGTAGCTATTTTAGTATAAAATGTTCTCACAATATGGAAAATCGAGCTAGCTTACTTTGGGCGTTGGTTTCCAGTCAGTCTGAACTCTAAATCAAAAGTTAAGGATGATTTACTGCGGACATGCCATGTTCATCGTGGAGTTAAAATGATTATTCTAAACTGATCATTGGTGCTCCTTGAGTAAAGGCTTATAAATGAAGCATAATGCATGGCATCACGCAGTCTGGGATACAGTGGATTATTTGGAGGCTTTTTCGTAGCTCTTTCAGTCCTGAATGTTGTCATAATACGGAAAATTCAACTAGTTTAACGTGGGCGTTGGATTCGTGTAATTCTAAACTTTATATCAAAAGTTACGGATGATTTCGTGCAAACAATTCAAGTTGATTTGCCAGTTAAAATGATCATTCTAAACGGATCATTGGTGCTCCTTGAGTAAAGGCTTATAAATGAAGCATAATGCATGGCATCACGCGGTTTGGAATACATTGGATTATTTGGAGGATTTTTCGTAGCTCCTTCATTCTCAAATGTTTTCCCAATACAGAAAATTCAGCTATTTTAATGTGGGTGCTGGATTCGTGTCATTCTAAAATTTAAGTAAAAAAATACGGACGATTTAGCATGGATGTGTCAACTTGATCGGCCAGTTAAAATGATCATTCTAAACTAATCATTGGTTCTCCTTTAGTAAAGGCTTACAAATGAATCATAATGCATGGCATCACGCCGTTTGGGATGCATTGGATTACTTGGAGGCTTTGTAGTAGCTATTTTAGTATAAAATGTTCTCACAATATGGAAAATCGAGCTAGCTTACTCTATGCGTTGGTATCCAGTCACTCTGAACTCTAAATCAAGAGTTAAGGATGATTTACGGCGGACATGCCATGTTCATCGGGCAGTTAAAATGATTATTCTAAACTGATCATTGGTGCTCCTTGAGTAAAGGCTTATAAATGAAGCATAATGCATGGCATCACGCAGTTTGGGATACAATGGATTATTTGGAGGCTTTTTCGTAGCTCTTTCAGTCCTGAATGTTGTCATAATACGGAAAATTCAACTAGTTTAACGTGGGCGTTGGATTCGTGTCATTCTAAACTTTATATCAAAAGTTACGGACGATTTAGTGCAGACAATTCAAGTTGATTTGCCAGTTAAAATGATCATTCTAAACTAATCATTGGTGCTCCTTGAGTAAAGGCTTATAAATGAAGCATAATGCATGGCATCACGCGGTTTGGGATACATTGGAATATTAGGAGGATTTTTCGTAGCTCTTTCATTCTCAAATGTTTTCACAATACAGAAAATTCAGCTATTTTAATGTGGGTGCTGGATTCGTGTCATTCTAAATTTAAGTAAAAAAGTACGGAAGATTTAGCGCGGATGTGTCAACTTGATCGGCCAGTTAAAATGATCATTCTAAACTAATCATTGGTGCTCCTTTAGTAAAGGCTTACAAATGAATCATAATGCATGGCATCACGCCGTTTGGGATGCATTGGATTACTTGGAGGCTTTGTAGTAGCTATTTTAGTGTAAAATGTTCTCACAATATGGAAAATCGAGCTAGCTTACTCTGGGCATTGGTTTCCAGTCACTCTGAACTCTAAATCAAAAGTTAAGGATGATTTACTGTGGACATGCCATGTTCATCGGGCAGTTAAAATGATTATTCTAAACTGATCATTGGTGCTCCTTGAGTAAAGGCTTATAAATGAAGCATAATGCATGGCATCACGCAGTTTGGGATACAATGGATTATTTGGAGGCTTTTTCGTAGCTCTTTCAGTCCTGAATGTTGTCATAATACGGAAAATTCAACTAGTTTAACGTGGGCGTTGGATTCGTGTCATTCTAAACTTTATATCAAAAGTTACGGACGATTTAGTGCAGACAATTCAAGTTGATTTGCCACTTAAAATGATCATTCTAAACTGATCATTGGTGCTCCTTGAGTAAAGGCTTATAAATGAAGCATAATGCATGGCATCACGCGGTTTGGGATACATTGGATTATTTGGAGGATTTTTTGTAGCTCTTTCATTCTCAAATGTTTTCACAATACAGAAAATTCAGCTATTTTAATGTGGGTGCTGGATTCGTGTCATTCTAAAATTTAAGTAAAAAAATACAGATGATTTAGCGTGGATGTGTCAACTTGATCGGCCAGTTAAAATGATCAATCTAGCTGATCATTGGTGCTACTTGAGTAAATGCTTATAAATGAAGCATAATGCATGGCATCACACAATTTGAGATACATTGGATTACTTGGAGGCTTTTTTATTGCTCTTTAAGTCTCAAATTTTTTGCCAATATAGAAGATTGAGCTAGCGTAACATGGGTGTTGGATTCGTGTCATTCTAAACTCTAAATCAAAAGTTACGGACTATTTAGTGCAGACATATCAAGTTCATCGGCCAGTTAGAATGATCATTCTAAACTGATAATTGGTGCTCTTTGAGTAAAGGCTTATAAATGAAGCATAATGCATGGCATCATGCAGTTTGGGATTCATTGGATTACTTGGAAGCTTTTATTAGCTCTTTCAGTCTCAAATGTTGTCACAATACCGAAAATTCAGCTAGTTTAATGTGGGCGTAGGATTCGTGTCATTCTGAACTCTAAATCAAAAGTTACAAACGATTTAGTGCACACATGTCAAGTTGATCGGCTCGTTAAAATGACCATTCTAAACTGATCATTGGTGCTTTATGAGGAAAGGCTAATAAATGAAGCATAATGCATGGCATTCGCAGTTCAGGATACATTGGATTACTTGGAGGCTTTGTTGTAGCTCTTCCAGTCTCATATTTTTTCACAATATAGAAAATTGAGCTTGCTTAATGTGGGCATTGGATTCATGTCATTCTGAGCTCTAAATCAAAAGTTACGGAGGATTTAGTGCGGACATGTCAAGTAGATCGGCTAGTTAAAATGATTATTCTAAACTGACCATTGGTGCTCCTTGAGTAAAGGCTTATAAATGAAGCATAATGCATGGCATCACACAGATTGCGATAGATTGGATTACTAGGAAACAAATTTGTAGCTATTTCGATTTTATTGTCACAATATAAAAAATTGAGCTAGCTTAACTTGGGAATTGGATTCGTGTCATTCAGAACTCTAAATCAAAATTTACGGATGATTTTGTACGCACATGTTAAGTTGATCGGCCAATTAAAAAGATCATTCTAACCAAATCATTGATGCTCCTTGAGTAAAGGGTTATAAATGAAGCATAAATCATGGTATCACGTAATTTCGGATACATTGGATAACTTGGAGGTTTTGTCGTAGCTCTTTCAGTGTCAAATTTTGTGACAGTATAGAAAGTTTAGCTAATATAATGTGGGCATTGGATTCATTTAATTCTAAATTTTAAATCAAAAGTTACGAACGATTTAGTGCGGACTTGTCAAGTTCATCGGCCAGTTAAAATGATCATTTTAAACTGATAATTGGTGCTCCTTGAGTAAACGCTTATAAATGAAGCATAATGCATGGCATCACATAGTTTGGGATACATTGGATTGCATGGAGGATTTTTCGTAGCTCTATCAGTCTAAAATGTTGTCACAATACGGAATATTCAGCTAGTTTAATGTGGGTGTTGGATTCGTGTCATTCGAACTCTAAATCAAAAGTTACAGATGATTTAGTGCGGACATGTCAATTTGATCGGCAAGTTAAAATGATCAATCTAAACTGTTCATTGGTGCTCCTTTCGTGAAGGCTTAGAAATGAAGCATAATGCATGGCATCACGCATTTTGGGATGCATTGGACTACAAGGAGGCTTTGTAGTAGCTATTTTAGTCTAAAATGTTGTCACAATATGGAAAATCAAGCTAGCTTACTGCGGGCTTTGGATTCGTGTCATTCTGCACTCTAAATGAAAAGTTACGGACGATTTAGTGCAGACATGTCAAGTTCATCGGCTAGTTAAAATGATCATTCTAAACTGATCATTGGTGCTCCTTGAGTAAAGGCTTATAAATGAAGCATAATGCATGGCAGCACGTGGTTTGGGATACATTGGATTATTTGGAGGATTTTTCATAGCTCTTTCATTCTGAAATGTCTTCACAATACAGAAAATTCAGCAAGTTTAACGTGGGTGTTGGATTCGTATCATTCTAAAATTTAAGTAAAAAATACGGACGATTTAGCGTGGACATGTCAACTTGATCGGTCAGTTAAAATGATCAATCTAGCTGATCACTGGTGCTACTTGAGTAAAGGCTTATAAATGAAGCATAATGCATGGCATCACTCAATTTGAGATACATTGGATTACTTGGAGGCTTTTTTGTTGCTATTTCAGTCTCAATTTTTGTCACAATATAGAAGATTGAGCTAGTGTAATATGGGTGTTGGATTCGTGTCATTCTAAACTCTACATCAAAAGTTACGGACGATTTAGTGCAGACATGTCAAGTTCATCGGCCAGTTAGAATGATCATTCTAAACTGATCATTGGTGCTCCTTGAGTAAAGGCTTATAAAGGAAGCATAATGCATGGCATCATGCAGTTTGGGATTCATTGGATTACTTGGAAGCTTTTTCGTAGCTCTTTCAATGTCAAATGTTGTCACAATACGGAAAATTCAGCTAGTTTAATGCGAGCATAGGATTCGTGTCATTCTGAACTCTAAGTCAAAAGTTACAAACGATTTAGTTCAAACATGTCAAGTTCATCGGCTAGTTAAAATGACCATTCTAAGCTGATCAGTGGTGCTTTATGAGTGAAGGCTAATAAATGAAGAATAATGCATGGCATCACACAGTTTGGCATACATTGGATTACTTGGAGGCTTTGTAGTTGCTATTTCAGTCTAAAATGTTGTCACAATATAGAAAATTGGCTAGCTTAGTGTGGGCATTGGAATCATGTCATTTTGAGCTCTAAATCAAAAGTTAAAAATGATTTATTGCGGACCTGTCAAGTTGATCAGCTAGTTAAAATGATCATTCTAAACTGATCATTAGTGCTCCTTCAGTAAAAACTTATAAGTTAACCATAATGCATGGCATCATGCAGATTGTGACAGATTGGATTACTTGGAGACTTGTTCATAGTATTTCGGTGTTATATTTTGTCACAATATAGAAAATTGAGCTAGCTTAATGTGGGCATTGGATTCATTTCGTCCTAAACTTTAAATCAAAAGTTACGGATTATTTAGTGCGGACATGTCAAGTTCATCCACCTGTTAAAATGATCGTTCTAAATTGATCATTGGTTCTCCTTGAGTAAAGTCTTACAAATGAAACACAATGCATGGCATCACGCAGTTTAGGATACATTGGAATAATTGGAGGATATTTCGTATCTCTTTCAATTTCAAATGTTGTCACAATGTAGAAAATTTAGCTAGCGTAACATGGGCGTTGGATTCGTGTCATTTTGAACTCTAAATAAAAAGTTACTGATTGTTTAGTGCGGACATGTCAAGTTCATCGGCCAGTTAAAATGATCATTCTAAACTGATCATTGGTGCTCCTTGAGTAAAGGCTTATAAATGAATCATAATGCATGGCGTCATACAGTTTGTGATATATTGGATTACTTGGAAGCTTTTTCGTAGCTCTTTCAGTCTCAAATGTTGTCACAATACGGAAAATTCAGCTAGTTTAACGTGGGCGTTGGATTCGTGTTATACTATTCTCTAAATCACTAGTTATGGACGATTTAGTGCAGACATATCAAGTTGGTCTCCCAGTTAAAATGATCATTCTAAACTGATCATTGGTGCTCCTTGAGTAAAGGCTAATAAATGAAGCATAATGCATGACATTACGCAGTTTGGGATACATTGGATTACTTGAAGGCTTTGTTGTATCTCTTTCAGTCTCAACTGTTTTCACAATATAGAAAATCGAGCTAGTTTAATGTGGGAAATGGATTCGTGTCATTCAGAACTCTAAATCAAAAGTTACAAGGGATTTAGTACAGTCATGTCATGTTAATCGGACATTTAAAATGATCATTCTAAACTGATTATTGGTGCTCCTTGAGTAATGGCTTATAAATGAAGCATAATGCATGGCATCACAAAGTTTGGGATACATCGGATTCCTTGGAGGCTTTGAAGTAGCTATTTCAGTCTAAAATGTTGGCACAATATGGAAAATTAAACTAGCTTAGCATGGGCATTGGAATCATGTCATTTTGAGCCTTAAATCAAAAGTTAAAGACGATTTAATGCGTACATGTCAAGTTGATCAGAATGTTAAACTGATCATTCTAAACAAATCATTGGTGCTCTTTCAATAAAGGCTTATAAGTTAAGCATAATGCATGGCATCACGCAGATTGCGATAGATTGGATTACTTGGAAACTTTTTGTAGCTATATCGGTTTTATATTTTGTCACAATATAAAAAAATTGAGCTAGCTTAATGTGGGAATTGGATTCGTGTCATTTTGAACTCTAAATCAAAAGTTATGGACGATTTTGTAGCCACAGGTTAAGTTGATCGGCCAATTAAAAAAAGATCATTATAAACAAATCATTGATGCTCCTTGAGTAAAGGGTTATAAATGAAGCACAATGCATGGTATCACGTCGTTTGGGATACATTGGATAACTTGGAGGATTTTTCGTTGCTCTTTTAGTGTCAAATTTCTTGACAATATAGAAAATTTAGCTAGTTTAATGGGGGCATTGGATTCATTTAATTCTAAATTTTAAAAAAAAGTTACGGACAATTTAGTGCGGACTTTTCAAGTTCATCGGCCAATTAAAATGATTATTCTAAACTGATTATTGGTGCTCCTTGAGTAAACGCTTATAAATGAAGCATAATGCATGGCATCACACAGTTTGAGAAACATTGGATTACTTGGAGGATTTTTTGTAGCTCTGTTAGTCTAAAATGTTGTCACAATACGGAATATTCAGCTAGTTTAACGTGGGTATTGGATTCGGGTCATTCGAACTCTAAATCAAAAGTTACAATTGATTTAGTGCAGACATGTCAACTTGATCAGCAAGTTAAAATGATCATTCTAAACCGATCATTGGTGCTCCTTTCATAAA
Organism: Pugionium cornutum; assembly: GCA_018901935.1. Taxonomy (NCBI): domain Eukaryota; kingdom Viridiplantae; phylum Streptophyta; class Magnoliopsida; order Brassicales; family Brassicaceae; genus Pugionium; species Pugionium cornutum. Next base: position 25,565,862 of record JAENJI010000013.1, on the reverse strand, counting down.
GGCTTACAAATGAAGTATGCATGGCATCACGCAATTTGGGATGCATAGGATTACGAGGAGGCTTTGTAGTAGCTGTTTTAGTCTAAAATGTTGTCACAATATCGAAATCAGGCTAGCTTACAGTGGGCGTTGGATTCGTGTCATTCTGAACTCTAAATGAAAAGTTACAGACGATTTATTGCGGACATGTCAAGTTCATCAGCTAGTTAAAATGATCATTCCAAACTGATCATTGGTTCTCCTTGAGTAAAGGCTTATAAATGAAGCATAACGCATGGCATCATGCAATTTGGGATACAATGGATTATTTGGAGGCTTTTCGTAGCTCTTTCAGTCCCGAATGTTGTCATACTACGGAAAATTCAACTAGTTTAACGTGGGCGTTCGATTCGTGTCATTCTAAACTTCATATCCAAAGTTACGGACGATTTAGTGCACACAATTCAAGTTGATTGGCCAGTTAAAATCATCATTCTAAACTGATCATTGGGGCTCCTTGAGTAAAGGCTTATAAATGAAGCATAATGCATGGTATCATGCAGTTTGGGATACATTGGATTACTTGAAGCCTTTGTTGTAGCTCTTTCCGTCTCAATTGTTTTCACAATACAGAAAATTGAGCAAGCTTAATGTGGGCGTTAGATTCGTGTCATTCTGAACTCCAAAACAAAAGTTATGCAAACTTTAGTGCGGACATGTCAAGTTGATCGGCCAGTTAAAATGATCATTCTAAACTGATCACTGGTGCTCCTTGAGTATCTTGTAGTTTGGGATACATTGAATCACTTGGAAGCTTTTTCGTAGCTCTTTCAGTCTCAAATGTTGTCACAATACCGAAAATTCAGCTAGTTTAACGTGGGCGTTGGATTCGAGTCATTCTGAACTCAAAATCAAAAGTTACGGACGATTTAGTGCGGACATGTTAAGTTGATCGGTCTGTTAAAATAATCATTATAAACTGATCATTGGTGCTCCTTGAGTAAAAGCTTAGCATAATGCATGGCATCACGCAGTTTGAGATACATTGGATTACTTGGAGGCTTTGTTGTAGCTATTTTAGTCTAACTTGCTTTCACATTATTGAAAATCGAGCTACCTTAACGTGAGCGTTGGATTCGTTTCATTCTGAACTATAAATAAAAAGTAACAGACAATTTTGTGCACACATGTCAAGTTGATCGGGAAGTTAAAATGATCATTTAAATTGGTATTTGGTGCTCATTGAGTAACGGCTTATAAATGAAGCATAATGCATGGCCTCACGCAGTTTGAGATGCATTGGATTGCTTGGAGGCCTTTTCGTTGTTCTTTCAGTCTAAAATATTGTCACAATACGGAAAATTCGCTAGTTTAACATGGGCGTTGGATTCGTGTCATTCTGAACTCTAAATAAAAAGTTACGGACGATTTAGTGCGGACATCTCAAGTTGATCGGCCATCGAAAATGATCATTCTAAACTGATCATGGGTGCTCCTAGATTAAAGGCTTATAAATGAAGCATAATGCATGGCATCACGCAGTTTGGGATACATTCGATTATTTGGAGGCTTTTTCGTAGCTCTATCAGTCTCAATGTTGTCTTAATACGGAAAATTCAAATAGTTTAACGTGGGCGTTGGATTCATGTCATTCTAAACTTTATATTAAAAGCTACGGACGATTTAGTGCAGACATTTCAAGTTGATTACTTGGAGGCCTTTTCATTGTTCTTTCAGTCCAAAATGCTATCACAATACGGAAAATTCTGCTAGTTTAACGTGGGCGTTGGATTCGTGTCATTCTGAACTCTAAATAAAAAGTTACGTACGATTTAGTGCGCTTATGTCAAGTTGATCGGCCATCTAAAATGGTCATTATAAACTGATATTGGTGCTCCTTGAGTAAACGCTAATAAATGAAGCATAATGGGTGACATTATGCAGTTCGTGATACGTTGGATTACTTAGAGGCTTTGATGTAGCTCTTTCTGTCTCAATTGTTAATACAATATAGAAAAATGAGCTAGCTTAATACAATATAGAAAAATGTGGGGGTTGGATTCGTGTCATTTTGAACTCCAAATCAAAAGTGACACAAAATATAATGCATACATGTCAAGTTGATCGGCAAGTTAAAATGATCATTATAAACTGATCACTGGTGCTCCTTGCGTAACGACTTATTAATGAAGCATAATGCATGCCATCACATAGTTTGGGATACATTGCATTACTTGGAGGCCTTTTTGTATCTTTTTCAGTCTCAAATTTTTTTACAATATAGAAAATTGAGCTACCGTAACATTGGTTTTAGATTCGTGTCTTTCTGAACTCTAAATTAAAAGTTACGAACGATTTAGTGCAGACATGTCAAGTTCATCGGCAAGTTAAAATGATGAATCTAAACTGATCATTGGTGCTCCTTGAGTAAAGGCTTATAAATGAATCATAATGCATGGCATCACGCAGTTTGGGATACATTGGATTATTTGAAGGCCTTGTTGTAACTCTTTCAGTCTCATAGGTGGTCATAATAGGGAAAATTGAGCTAGCTTATAAATGATCATTCTAAACGGATCATTCTAAGTTGATTTAGTGCAGACAATTCAAGTTGATTTGCCAGTTAAAATGCTCATTCTAAACGGATCATTGGTGCTCCTTGAGTAAAGGCTTATAAATGAAGCATAATGCATGGCATCACGCGGTTTGGAATACATTGGATTATTTGGAGGATTTTTCGTAGCTCTTTCATTCTCAAATGTTTTCCCAATACAGAAAATTCAGCTATTTTAATGTGGGTGCTGGATTCGTGTCATTCTAAAATTTAAGTAAAAAAATACGGACGATTTTGCATGGATGTGTCAACTTGATCGGCCAGTTAAAATGATCATTCTAAACTAATCATTGGTTCTCCTTTAGTAAAGGCTTACAAATGAATCATAATGCATGGCATCACGCCGTTTGGGATGCATTGGATTACTTGGAGGCTTTGTAGTAGCTATTTTAGTGTAAAATGTTCTCACAATATGGAAAATCGAGCTAGCTTACTCTGGGCGTTGGTTTCCAGTCACTCTGAACTCTAAATCAAAAGTTAAGGATGATTTACTGTGGACATACCATGTTCATCGGGCAGTTAAAATGATTATTCTAAACTGATCATTGGTGCTCCTTGAGTAAAGGCTTATAAATGAAGCATAATGCATGGCATCACGCAGTTTGGGATACAATGATTTATTTGGAGGCTTTTTCATAGCTCTTTCAGTCCTGAATGTTGTCATAATACGGAAAATTCAACTAGTTTAACGTGGGCGTTGGATTCGTGTCATTCTAAACTTTATATCAAAAGTTACGGACGATTTAGTGCAGACAATTCAAGTTGATTTGCCACTTAAAATGATCATTCTAAACTGATCATTGGTGCTCCTTGAGTAAAGGCTTATAAATGAAGCATAATGCATGGCATCACGCGGTTTGGGATACATTGGATTATTTGGAGGATTTTTTGTAGCTCTTTCATTCTCAAATGTTTTCACAATACAGAAAATTCAGCTATTTTAATGTGGGTGCTGGATTCGTGTCATTCTAAAATTTAAGTAAAAAAATACAGATGATTTAGCGTGGATGTGTCAACTTGATCGGCCAGTTAAAATGATCAATCTTGCTGATCATTGGTGCTACTTGAGTAAATGCTTATAAATGAAGCATAATGCATGGCATCACACAATTTGAGATACATTGGATTACTTGGAGGCCTTTTTATTGCTCTTTAAGTCTCAAATTTTTTGCCAATATAGAAGATTGAGCTAGCGTAACATGGGTGTTGGATTCGTGTCATTCTAAACTCTAAATCAAAAGTTACGGAGTATTTAGTGCAGACATATCAAGTTCATCGGCCAGTTAGAATGATCATTCTAAACTGATAATTGGTGCTCTTTGAGTAAAGGCTTATAAATGAAGCATAATGCATGGCATCATGCAGTTTGGGATTCATTGGATTACTTGGAAGCTTTTATTAGCTCTTTCAGTCTCAAATGTTGTCACAATACCGAAAATTCAGCTAGTTTAATGTGGGCGTAGGATTCGTGTCATTCTGAACTCTAAATCAAAAGTTACAAACGATTTAGTGCACACATGTCAAGTTGATCGGCTCGTTAAAATGACCATTCTAAACTGATCATTGGTGCTTTATGAGGAAAGGCTAATAAATGAAGCATAATGCATGGCATTCGCAGTTCAGGATACATTGGATTACTTGGAGGCTTTGTTGTAGCTCTTTCAGTCTCATATTTTTTTCACAATATAGAAAATTGAGCTAGCTTAATGTGGGCGTTGGATTCGTGTTATTCTAAACTCTAAATCAAAAGTTACGGACTATTTAGTGCAGACATATCAAGTTCATCGGGCAGTTAAAATGATCATTCTAAACTGACCATTGGTGCTCCTTGAGTAAAGGCTTATAAATGAAGCATAATGCATGGCATCACACAGATTGCGATAGATTGGATTACTAGGAAAAAATTTTGTAGCTATTTCGATTTTATTGTCACAATATAAAAAATTGAGCTAGCTTAACGTGGGAATTGGATTCGTGTCATTCAGAACTCTAAATCAAAATTTACGAACGATTTTGTACGCACATGTTAAGTTGATCGGCCAATTAAAAAGATCATTCTAACCAAATCATTGATGCTCCTTGAGTAAAGGGTTATAAATGAAGCATAAATCATGGTATCACGTAATTTCGGATACATTGGATAACTTGGAGGTTTTGTCGTAGCTCTTTCAGTGTCAAATTTTGTGACAGTATAGAAAGTTTAGCTAATATAATGTGGGCATTGGATTCATTTAATTCTAAATTTTAAATCAAAAGTTACGAACGATTTAGTGCGGACTTGTCAAGTTCATCGGCCAGTTAAAATGATCATTTTAAACTGATAATTGGTGCTCCTTGAGTAAACGCTTATAAATGAAGCATAATGCATGGCATCACATAGTTTGGGATACATTGGATTGCATGGAGGATTTTTCGTAGCTCTATCAGTCTAAAATGTTGTCACAATACGGAATATTCAGCTAGTTTAATGTGGGTGTTGGATTCGTGTCATTCGAACTCTAAATCAAAAGTTACAGATGATTTAGTGCGGACATGTCAATTTGATCAGCAAGTTAAAATGATCAATCTAAACTGTTTATTGGTGCTCCTTTCGTAAAGGCTTAGAAATGAAGCATAATGCATGGCATCACGCATTTTGGGATGCATTGGACTACAAGGAGGCTTTGTAGTAGCTATTTTAGTCTAAAATGTTGTCACAATATGGAAACTCGAGCTAGCTTACTGCGGGCTTTGGATTCGTGTCATTCTGAACTCTAAATGAAAAGTTACGGACGATTTAGTGCAGACATGTCAAGTTTATCGGCTAGTTAACATGATCATTCTAAACTGAACATTGGTGCTCCTTGAGTAAAGGCTTATAAATGAAGCATAATGCATGGCAGCACGTGGTTTGGGATACATTGGATTATTTGGAGGATTTTTCATAACTCTTTCATTCTGAAATGTTTTCACAATACAGAAAATTCAGCTAGTTTAACGTGGGTGTTGGATTCGTATCGTTCTAAAATTTAAGTAAAAAATACGGACGATTTAGCGTGGACATGTCAACTTGATCGGACAGTTAAAATGATCAATCTAGCTGATCACTGGTGCTACTTGAGTAAAGGCTTATAAATGAAGCATAATGCATGGCATCACTCAATTTGAGATACATTGGATTACTTGGAGGCTTTTTTGTTGCTATTTCAGTCTCAATTTTTGTCACAATATAGAAGATTGAGCTAGTGTAATATGGGTGTTGGATTCGTGTCATTCTAAACTCTACATCAAAAGCTACGGACGATTTAGTGCAGACATGACAAGTTCATCCGCCAGTTAGAATGATCATTCTAAACTGATCATTGGTGCTCCTTGAGTAAAGGCTTATAAATGAAGCATAATGCATGGCATCATGCAGTTTGGGATTCATTGGATTACTTGGAAGCTTTTTCGTAGCTCTTTCAATGTCAAATGTTGTCACAATACGGAAAATTCAGCTAGTTTAATGCGGGCATAGGATTCGTGTCATTCTGAACTCTAAGTCAAAAGTTACAAACGATTTAGTTCAAACATGTCAAGTTCATCGGCTAGTTAAAATGACCATTCTAAACTGATCAGTGGTGCTTTATGAGTGAAGGCTAATAAATGAAGAATAATGCATGGCATCACACAGTTTGGCATACATTGGATTACTTGGAGGCTTTGTAGTTGCTATTTCAGTCTAAAATGTTGTCACAATATAGAAAATTGGCTAGCTTAGCGTGGGCGTTGGAATCATGTCATTTTGAGCTCTAAATCAAAAGTTAAAAATGATTTATTGCGGACATGTCAAGTTGATCAGCTAGTTAAAATGATCATTCTAAACTGATCATTAGTGCTCCTTCAGTAAAAACTTATAAGTTAACCATAATGCATGGCATCATGCAGATTGTGACAGATTGGATTACTTGGAGACTTGTTCGTAGTATTTCGGTGTTATATTTTGTCACAATATAGAAAATTGAGCTTGCTTAATGTGGGCATTGGATTCATTTCATCCTAAACTTTAAATCAAAAGTTACAGGACGATTTAGTGCGGACATGTCAAGTTCATCCACCTGTTAAAATGATCATTCTAAATTGATCATTGGTTCTCCTTGAGTAAAGTCTTACAAATGAAACACAATGCATGGCATCACGCAGTTTAGGATACATTGGAATAATTGGAGGATATTTCGTATCTCTTTCAATTTCAAATGTTATCACAATGTAGAATATTTAGCTAGCGTAACATGGGCGTTGGATTCGTGTCATTTTGAACTCTAAATAAATAGTTACGTATTGTTTAGTGCGGATATGTCAAGTTCATCGGCCAGTTAAAATGATCATTCTAAACTGATCATTGGTGCTCCTTGAGTAAAGACTTATAAATGAATCATAATGCATGGCATCATACCGTTTGTGATATATTGGATTACTTGGAAGCTTTTTCGTAGCTCTTTCAGTCTCAAATGTTGTCACAATACGGAAAATTCAGCTAGTTTAACGTGGGCGTTGGATTCGTGTTATAGTATTCTCTAAATAACTAGTTATGGACGATTTAGTGCAGACTTATCAAGTTGGTCTCCCAGTTAAAATGATCATTCTAAACTGATCATTGGTGCTCCTTGAGTAAAGGCTAATAATGAAGCATAATGCATGACATTACGCAGTTTGGGATACATTGGATTACTTGAAGGCTTTGTTGTATCTCTTTCAGTCTCAACTGTTTTCACAATATAGAAAATTGAGCTAGTTTAATGTGGGCAATGGATTCGTGTCATTCAGAACTCTAAATCAAAAGTTACAAACGATTTAGTACAGTCATGTCATGTTAATCGGACATTTAAAATGATCATTCTAAACTGATTATTGGTGCTCCTTGAGTAATGGCTTATAAATGAAGCATAATGCATGGCATCACAAAGTTTGGGATACATCGGATTACTTGGAGGCTTTGAAGTAGCTATTTCAGTCTAAAATGTTGGCACAATATGGAAAATTAAACTAGCTTAGCATGGGCATTGGAATCATGTCATTTTGAGCCTTAAATCAAAAGTTAAAGACGATTTAATGCGTACATGTCAAGTTGATCAGATGGTTAAACTGATCATTCTAAACAAATCATTGGTGCTCCTTCAATAAAGGCTTATAAGTTAAGCATAATGCATGGCATCACGCAGATTGCGATAGATTGGATTACTTGGAAACTTTTTGTAGCTATATCGGTTTTATATTTTGTCACAATATAAAAAAAATTGAGCTAGCTTAACGTGGGAATTGGATTCGTGTCATTTTGAACTCTAAATCAAAAGTTATGGACGATTTTGTAGCCACATGTTAAGTTGATCGGCCAATTAAAAAGATCATTATAAACAAATCATTGATGCTCCTTGAGTAAAGGGTTATAAATGAAGCACAATGCATGGTATCACGTCGTTTGGGATACATTGGATAACTTGGAGGCTTTGTCGTTGCTCTTTGACAATATAGAAAATTTAGCTAGTTTAATGGGGGCATTGGATTCAATTAATTCTAAATTTAAAAAAAAAGTTACAGACAATTTAGTGCAGACTTTTCAAGTTCATCTGCCAATTAAAATGATCATTCTAAACTGATTATTGGTGCTCCTTGAGTAAACGCTTATAAATGAAGCATACTGCATGGCATCACACAGTTTGGGAAACATTGGATTACTTGGAGGATTTTTCGTAGCTCTATTAGTCTAAAATGTTGTCACAATACGGAATATTCAGCTAGTTTAACGTGGGTATTGGATTCGTGTCATTCGAACTCTAAATCAAAAGTTACAATTGATTTAGTGCAGACATGTCAACTTGATCAGCAAGTAAAAATGATCATTCTAAACCGATCATTGGTGCTCCTTTCATAAAGGCTTACAAATGAAGTATGCATGGCATCACGCAATTTGGGATGCATAGGATTACGAGGAGGCTTTGTAGTAGCTATTTTAGTCTAAAATGTTGTCACAATATCGAAAATCAGGCTAGCTTACAGTGGGCGTTGGATTCGTGTCATTCTGAACTCTAAATGAAAAGTTACAGACGATTTATTGCGGACATGTCAAGTTCATCAGCTAGTTAAAATGATCATTCCAAATTGATCATTGGTGCTCCTTGAGTAAAGGCTTATAAATGAAGCATAACGCATGGCATCACGCAATTTGGGATACAATGGATTATTTGGAGGCTTTTCGTAGCTCTTTCAGTCCCGAATGTTGTCATACTACGGAAAATTCAACTAGTTTAACGTGGGCGTTCGATTCGTGTCATTCTAAATTTCATATCAAAAGTTACGGACGATTTAGTGCACACAATTCAAGTTGATTGGCCAGTTAAAATCATCATTCTAAACTGATCATTGGGGCTCCTTGAGTAAAGGCTTATAAATGAAGCATAATGCATGGTATCACGCAGTTTGGGATACATTGGATTACTTGAAGCTTTTGTTGTAGCTCTTTCCGTCTCAATTGTTTTCACAATACAGAAAATTGAGCATGCTTAATGTGGGCGTTAGATTCGTGTCATTCTGAACTCCAAAACAAAAGTTATGCAAAATTTAGTGCGGACATGTCAAGTTGATCGGCCAGTTAAAATGATCATTCTAAACTGATCATTGGTGCTCCTTGAGTAAAGGCTGAGCATAATGCAGGGCATCACGCAGTTTGGGATTCATTAGATTACTTGGAGGCTTTGTTGTAGCCATTTCAGTCTAAATTGCTTTCACAATATCGAAAATCGAGCTAGCTTAACGTGAGCGATGGATTCTTGTTATTCTGAACTCTAAATCAAAAGTAACAGACGCTTTTGTGCGCACATGTCAATTGATCAGCCAGTTAAAATGATCATTTTAAACCGATCATTGGTGATCCTTGAGTAAAGCCTTATAAATGAATCATAATGCTTGGCATCATGCAGTTTGGGATACATTGGATTACTTGGAAATTTTGTCGTAGCTCTTTCAGTCTCAAATGTTGTCACAATAAGGAAAATTCAGCTAGTTTAACGTGAGCGTTGGATTCGAGTCATTCTAAACTTTAAATCAAAAGTTATGGATGATTTAGTGCGGACATGTCAAGTTCATCGGCCAGTTAAAATGATCATTATAAATTGATCATTGGTGCTCCTTGAGTAAAGGCTTAAACATGAAGCATAATGCGTGGCATCACACAGTTTGAGACACATTGGATCACTAGGAGGCCTTTTTGTTGCTCTTTCCCTCTCAAATGATGTCACAATACAGAAAATGGAACTAGCGTAACATGGGCGTTGGATTCGTGTCGTTCTGAAATCTAAATCAAAAGTTTCGGACGATTTACTGTGGACATGTCAAGTTCATCGGCCAGTTAAAATGATCATTTTCAACTGATCATTGGTGCTCATTGAGTAAAGACTAAGAAATTGAAGCATAATGCATGGTATCACGCAGTTTGGGATAGATTGGATTACTTGGAGGGTTCGTTGTAACTCTTTCAGTCTCAAATGTTGTCACAATATAGAAAATGAAGCTAGCTTAACGTCGGCGTTCGATTCGTGTCATTCTGAACTGTAAATCAAAAGTTATGTACGATTTAGTGAGGACATGTCAACTTGATCGGCTAGTTAAAATAATCATTCTAAACTGATTATTGCTTCTCCTTGAGTAAAGGCTTATAAATGAAGCATAATGCATGCAGTTTGTAGTAGCTATTTCCGACTAAAATGTTGTCACAATATGGAAAATTGAGCTAGTTTAGTGTGGCGTTGGAATCATGTCATTTTGAAATCTAAATCAAAAGTTTAAGATGATTTTGTGCGGACATATCTGGTTGATCAGCTAGTTAAAATGATCATTCTAAACTGATCACTGATGCTCCTTCAGCCAAGGCTTATAAGTTAAGCATAATGCATGGCATCATGCAGATTGCGATAGATTGGATTATTTGGAGACTTTTTCGTAGCTACTTTGGTGTTATAATTTGTCACAATACAGAAAATCCAGCTAGCTTAACGTGAGCATTGGATTAGTGTCATTCGGAACTATAAATCAAAAGTAATGGATGATTTAGTGCGCACATATCAAGTTGATTGGCCGTTTAAAATGATCATTCCAAATTGATCATTATTGCTCTTTGTGTAAAGGCTTATAAATGAAGCATAATGCATGGTATCACGCAGTTTGGGATACATTGGATAACTTGGAGGCTTTGTTGCTCTTTCAGCCTCAAATTTTATCACAATGAAGAAAATTGAGCTAGTTTAATGTGGGCGTTGGATTCATTTCATTCTAAACTTTAATCAAAACCTACGGACGATTTAGTGCAAACATGTCAAGTTTATCGGCCAGTTAAAATTATCATTCTAAACTGATCATTGGTGCTCCTTGACTAAAGGCTAAAAAATGAAGCATAATGCAGTGCATCACGTAGTTTGGGATATATTGGATGACGAGGAGGCTTTGTCGTAGCAATTTCGATCTAAAGTTTTTTCAAAATATAGAAAATTGAGCTAGCTTAAAGTGGGTGTTGGATTCGTGTAGTTCTGAACTCTAAATCAAAAGTTACGGATGATTTAGTGCGGACTTGTCAAGTTCATCATCCAGTTAAAATGATCATTCTAAATTGATCATTAGTGCTCCTTGAGTATAGGCTTATAAATGAAGCATAATGCATGGCATCACGCAGTTTGAGATAGATTGGATTTCTTGGAGTTTTGTCATAGCTATTTCTATTTCGGTCTTAACCTTTTTTAACAACATAGAATATAGAGCTAACTTAACGTTGGCATTGGATTCGTGTCATTCTGAACTCTAAATCAAAAATTACGGATGATTTAGTGCGGACATGTCAAGTTGATTGGCCAGTTAAAATGATCATTCTAAACTGATAATTGCTGCTCCTTGAGTAAAGGCTTATAACAAAAGCATAATGCATGGCATCACGAAGTTTGGGATAGATTGGATTACTTGGAGGCTTTGTCGTATGTCTTTCAGTCTCAAATATTGTCACAATATGGAATATTGAGCAAACTTAACGTGGGTGTTGGATTCATGTCATTTTGAACTTTGAATTAAAGGTTAAAGACGATTTAGTGCAAATATGTCAACTTGATTTGCTAGTTAAAATTATCATACTAAACTGATCAATTATGCTCATTAAGTAAAGGCGTATAAATGAATCATAATGCATGGCATCAAGAAGTTGGGGATAGACTGCATTACCTGGACGCTTTGTCGTAGCTCTTTCAGTCAAAAATGTTTTCACAATATAGAAAATTGAGTTTACTTAACATGGGCATTGGATTCGAGTCATACGGAACTATCAATCAAAAATAACGGACGATATAGTGTGGACATGTCAAGTTGATCGTCCAGTTAACAAGATCATTCTAACCTGATATTTAGTGCTCGTTGAGTAAAGGCTTATTAATGAAGCATATTGAATGGCATCACATTGTTTGGTATAGATTGGATTACTTGGAGAGTCTCAAATGTTTCCACAATGTAGAACATCGGGCTAGCTTAATGTGGGCGTTGGATTCGTGTCATTCTAAACTCTAAATCGAAATTTACGAAAGATTAAGTGCGGACATGTCAAGTTGATCGGCTAGTTAAAATGATCATTCTAAACTAATCATTACTGATCCCTGAGTAAAGGCATATAAATGAAGCATAATGCATGGCATCATGCAGTTTGGGATAGATATGATTATTTGAAGGCTTTGTCGTAACTCTTTTCGTTTCAAATGTTGTCACAATATAGAAAATTGAGCTAGCTTAACGTGAGCGTTAGATTCGTGTCATGCTGAACTCTAAATAAACATTTACGGATGATTTAGTGCGGACATGTCAAGTTAATCACCCAGTTAAATGGTGCTCATTGAGCAAAGGTTTACAAATGAAGCATAATGCATGGCATCAAAAAGTTTTGGACAGTTTTGATTACTTGGAGGCTTTGTCGTAGTTTTTTAGTCTTATATTTTCTCATAGCATAGAAAATCAAGCTAGCGTAACATGGGCATTGGATTCGTGTCATTCTGAACTCAAAATCAAAAGTTGCGGACATGTCAAGTTGATCGTTGAATTAAAATGATCATTCTAAACTGACCATTGGTGCTCCTTGAGTAAAGGCATATAAATGAAGCATAATGAATGGCATCATGCAGTGAGGGATATATTGGATTTTTTGGAGGCTTTATTGTTGCTCTTTCAGTCTCAAATGGTTTCACAATATAGAAAATTGAGCTCACTTAACGTTGGCGTTGGATTCGTACCACTCGGAACTCTAAATCAAAAGTTATGGATGATTTATTGCGGACATGTCAAGTTGATCGACCAGTTAAATTGATCATTCTAACTCGTCATTGGTGCTCCTTGAATAATGGCATATAAATGACGAATAATGCTTGACATCACGCAGTTTAGTATAGACTAGATTACTTGTACGCTTTGTAGTAGCTCTTACAGTCTCAAATGTTTTCACAATATAGGAAACTGAGCTAGCTTAATGTGGGCGTTGGATTCGTGTCATTCTGAGCTCTAAATCCAAAAGGTACGGATGATTTAGTGCGGACATGTCAAGTTGATCGGCCAGTTAAAATGATCATCATAAACTGATAATTGGTGCTCCTTGAATAAAGGCTTATAAATGAAGCATAATGCATGACATCATGCAGTTTGGTATAGATTGGATTACTGGCAAGCTTTGTCGTAGCTCTTTCAGTCTCAAATGATTTAACAATATAGAAAATTGAGCTAACTTAACGTGGGCGTCGGACGCGTGTCATTCTGAACACTAAATCAAAAGGTACAAACGACTTAGTGTGGACATGTCAAGTTGATCGGCTAGTTAAATGAAGCTCACTGAGCAAAGGTTTACAAATGAAGCATAATGCATGGCATCACGAAGTTTGAGATAGTTTGGATTACATTTAGGCGTTGTAGTAGCTATTTCGGTCTTAAATTGTGTCACAACATAGAAAATTGAGCTAGCTTAACATGGACATTGGATTCGTGTCATTCTGAACTCAAAATCAAAAGTTACAGACAATTTAGTGCGGACATGTCAAGCTGATCGGCCAGTTAAATTGATAATTCTAAACTGGTCATTGGTGCTCATTGAGAATTTGTTTACAAATGAACCATAATGCATGGCATCGCGCAGTTTGGGATAGATTGGATTACTTGGAGGCTTTGTCATAGCTCCTTCCGTCTCAAATGTTGTCACAGTGCAATATTGACCTAACTTAACGTGGGTGTTGGATTCATGTCATTTTGAACTCATAATTAAAAGTTAAAGACGATTTAGTACGGACATGTCAACTTGATCTGCTAGTTAAATTGATCAATTGTGCTCATTGAGTAAAGGCGTATAAATGAAGCAAAATGCATGCCATTAAAAAGTTTAGGATAGATTGTACTATTTGGAGGCTTTGTCGTAGATATTTCTATCTAAAATTTTGTCACAAGATAAAAAATGTTGCTAGCTTAACATTGGCGTTGGATTCGCGTCATTCTGAACTCCAAATCAAAAGTTATGGACGGCTTAGTGGGGACATGTCAAGTTTATCGGCTTGTTAAAATGATATTTTGAAACTAATAATTGGTGCTCCTTGAATAAAGGCTTATAAATGAAGCATAATGCATGACATCATGCAGTTTGGTATAGATTGGATTACTTGCAGGCTCTGTCGTAGCTCTTTCAGTCTCAAATGTTTTCAAAATATAGGAAATTAAGTTAGCTTAACCTCGGTGTTGGATTCGTGTCATTCTGAACTCTAAATCAAAACGTATGGACGATTTAGTGCGGACATGTCAATTTGATCGGCCAGTTAAATGGTGCTCATGCAGAAAAGGTTTTCAAATCAAGCATAATGCATGGCATCACGAAGTTTGGGATAGTTTGGATTACGTGGCTTTGACGTAGCTATTTCGGTTTTAAATTCTATCACAACATAGAAAATTGAGCTAGCTTAACGTGGGCATTGGATTCGTGTCATTATGAACTAAAAATAAAAACTTACGGACGATTTAGTGCGGATAATTTGATCGGCCAGTTAAAATGATCATTCCAAACTGATCATTGGTGTTCCTTGAGTAAAGGCATATAAATAAAGCATAATGCATGGCATCATGCAGTTTGGGATAGATTGGATATTTTGGAAGCTTTATTGTAGTTCTTTATGTCTCAAATGTTGTCACAATATAGAAACTTGAGCTAGCTTAATGTTGGCATTGGATTCGTGTCAATCTGAACTCTAAATCAAAAGTTACGGGTGATTTAATGCGGACATGTCAAGTTGATCGGCCAATTAAAATGATCATTCTAAACTGATAATTGGTGCTCCTTGAGTAAAGGCTTATAACAAAAGAATAATGCATGGCATCACAGTGTTTGGTATAGATTGGATTACTTGGAGGCTTTGTCGTAGCTCTTTCAGTCTCAAATATTGTCACAATATGGAATCGTGACCAAAGTTAACGTGGGCGTTGGATCCATGTCATTTTCAACTCTAAATTAGAAGTTAAAAATGATTTAGCGTGGACATGTCAACTTGATCTGCTAGTTAAAACAATCATTCTAAACTGATCATTAGTGCACCTTGAGTAAAGGCATATAAATGAAGCATAATGCATGGCATCACACATTTTGGGATAGATTTGATTATTTGAAGGCTTTGCGTAGCTCTTTTAGTTTCAAATGTTGTCACAATATAGTAAATTGAGCTAGGTGAACATGGATGTTGGATTCGTGTCATTCTAAACTCTAAATCAAAAGTTACACACGATTTAGTGCGTACATGTCAAGTTGATCAGCCAGTTAAAATGATCATTCTAAACTGATCATTGGTGCTCATTGAGTAAAGGCTTATAAATGAACCATTGCATGGCATCACACAGTTTTGTCTAGATTGGATGACGTGCGGGCTTTGACGAAGCTCTTATAATTTCAAATGTTTCACAATATAGTAAATTGAGCTAGGTTAACAGGGATGTTTGATTCGTGTCATTTTGTACTCTCAATCAAAAGTTACAGACGATTTAGTGCGTACATGTCAAGTTGATGAGCCCGTTAAAATGATCATTCAATACTGATCATTGTGCTCCTTGCGTAAAGGCTTATAAATGAAGCATAATGCATAACATCACGCAGTTTTTTCTAGATTGGATGACGTGGAAGCCTTGTCGTAGCTCCTTAAGTCTCAAATGTTTTAACAATATAGAAAATTAAGCTAAACTTAATGTGGGCGTTGGATTCGCGTGATTCTGAAATCTAAATCAAAAGTTACGGATGATTTAGTTCAGACATGTCAAGTTGATCGGCTAGTAAAAATGATTATTCTTAACTTATAATTGGTGCTCCTTGAGTAAAGGCTTATAAATGAAGTATAATGCATGGAATCACACAGTTTGGTATAGATTGGATTACTTGGAGGCTTTGTCGTAGCTCTTTCAGTCTCAAATGTTTTCACAATATAGAAAATTGTGAACTCTCAGTCAAAAAATTACAGACGATATAGTGTAGACATGGTTGATCGCCTGTTAAATGTTGCTCATTGACCAAAGGTTTACAAATGAAGCATAATGCATGGCATCACAAAGTTTGGGGTAGTTTGGATTACTTGGAGGATTTTTCGTAGCTATTTCGGTCTTAAATTTTGTAAAAATATAAAAAATGGAGGTAACTTAACCTGGGTGTTGGATTTGTGTCATTCTGAGCTGTGAATCAAAAGTTACGGACGATTTAGTGCGGACAAGTCAAGTTAATCGGCCAGTTAAAATGATCATTCTAAATTGATCATTGGTGCTCCTTGAGTAAAGGCTTATAAATGAATCATAATGCATGGCATCACGCTGTTTTGTCTATATTGGTTGACGTGCTGGCTTTGTCATAAATCTTTCGGTCTCCAATGTTTTAACAATATAGAAAATTGAGCTACCTTAACATAGGCATTGGATTCTAGTCATTATGAACTCTAAATCAAAATTTAGGAACGATTTAGTTCAGACATGTCAGGTTGATCGATCAGTTAAAAGTTGCTCATTGATCAAAGGTTTACAAATGAAGCACAATACATGGCATCACACAGTTTGGGCTAGCTTAGATTACATGGAGGTTTTTTCGTTGCTATATCGGTCTTAAATTATGTCACAATATAGAAATTAAGCTAGCTTAACCTTGGCATTGGATTCGTGTCATTCTGAGCTTTGAATCAAAAGTTACAGATGATTTAATGGGGACATGTCAACTTGATCAGTCAGTTAAATGATCATTCAAAACTGATCATTGGATCTCATTGTACAAAGGCTTATTAAAGAAGCAAAATTCATGACATCACGCAGTTTGCGATAGATTCTGTGGCTTTCTCGTAGCTGTTTCAGTCCTAAATTTTGTCACAGTATTTAAAATTGAGCTAGCTTAACGTGGGTATTGGATTTGTGTTATTATGAACTCTAAATCAAAGGTTACAGACGATTTTGTGCGGACATGTCAAGTTGCCCGAGTAGTTAAAATGATCATTCTACATTTTTTAATTGGTGCTCATTGAGTAAAGGCTTATTAATGAAGCATAATGCATGGCATCACGCAGTTTGCAATAGATTCAAAGACTTAGAGGTTTTGTCTTAGCTAGTTCAGCTCTAATTTTGTCACAATATAGAAAATTGAGATGGCTTAACATAGGTGTTGGATTCATGTCATTCTAGGATCTAAATCAAAAGTTACGAATGATTTTGAGCGGACATGTCAAGTTGACCAGCTAGTTAAACTGATCATTCTAAACTGGTCATTGATGCTCATTGAGTAGAAGCTTCTGAATGAAGCATAATGCATTGCACCAAGTATTTTTCGAAAGATTGGATTACTTGGAGGATTTTTCGTAGCTATTTCATTCTTAAAGTTTTCAGAATATAGAAAATTGAGCTAGCTTAACATGGGTGTTGGATTCATTTCATTATGAGATATGAATCAAAAGTTACAGACTATTTAGTGTGGATAAGTCAAGTAAATCGCCCAGTTAAAATGATTATTCTAAATTGATCATTGGTGCGCATTCTTATTAATGAAGGATAACCCCTGGCATCACGTAGTTTGGAATAGATTCGATGACTTGGAGGCTTTGTCATAGCTATTTCAGTTTTAATTTGTTATCACAATATAGAAAATTGATCAAGCTTAACGTGGGCGTTTGATTCATATTATTTTGAACTCTGAATCAGACGTTACAGATGATTTTGTGCAGAAATGTCAAGTTGATCGTCCAGTTAAAATGATCATTCTAAACTTATCATTGGTGCTTATTAAGTAAAGGCGTATTTATGAATGATAATGCATAGCGTCAAGCATTTTGCGTTAGATTGGATTAGTTGGAGGTGTTGTCGTAGCTATTTTAGTTTTAGATTTTCACAATTTAGAAAATTGAGCTAGGTTAACACGGGCATTGGATTCTTGTCTTTTTGATCTGTAAATCAAAAGTTACAGACTATTTAGTGTAGAGAAGGCACTTTGATCGGCCACGTAAAATGATCATTTTAAACTGATCATTGGTGCTCATTGAGCATAATGCGTGGCATCATGCAGTTTGTCTTAGCTATTTTAGTTTTATATTTTGTCAATATATAAAATTGAGCTAGCTTAACATAGGTGTTGGATTCGTGTCATTCTAAGATCTAAGTTAGAAACGTTTTTGTGCGGACATGTCAAGTTGACTGGCGAGTTAAAATGATCATTCTAAACTGCTCATTGGTGCTCATTGAGTAAAGGCATTAAGCATAATGCATGGCATAACGCAGTTTGTGATAGATTTGATGACTTGGAGTCTTTGTATTAGCTATTTGAGTTCTAAATTTTGTCACAATATAGAAAATTGAGCTAGCTTCACCTGGGCATTGGATTCGTGATAGTCTGAGCTCTTAATCATGGATAATTTTGTGCGAACATGTGAAGTTGATCGGCGAGTTAAAATGATCATTTTAAACTGGTCAGTTGTGCTCGTTGAGTAGAAGCTTATAAATGAAGCATTATACATTGCATCAAGAATTTTGTGATAGATTGATTTACTTTGAGGCTTTCTCGTAGCTATTTCAATTTAAAATTTTTCACAATATAGAAAATTTAGCTAGCTTAACATGGGCGTTGGATTCGTGTCATTCTGAGTTATGAATCAAAAGTTACAGACTATTTAGTGCGGAAAAGTCAATTTAATCGGCCAGTCAAAATGATCATTCTAAATTGATCATTTGTGCTCATTGAGGCTTATTAATGAAGCATAATGCATGAAATCACGCAGGTTGCGATAGATTCGATGACTTTGAGGCTTTGTGTACCTATTTCAGTTCTAAATTTTGATACAATATAGAAAATTGAGCTAGATTAACGTGGGCGTTTGATTCGCATCATTTTGAACTATGAATTAAAAGTTACGAAAGATTTTGTGTTGATATGTGAAGTTGTTCGGCAAGTTAAAATGATATTTCTAAACTTATCATTCGTGCTCATTGAGTAAAGGCTTATTAATGAATCATAATGCATGGCATCAAGCATTTTGGGATAGATTGGATTACTTGGAGGCTTTGTTGTAGCTATTTCACTCTTAAAATTTTCACAATATAGAAAATTGAGCAAGCTTAACATGGGCGTTGGATTCATGTCATTTTAAGTTCTAAATCAAAAGTTATAGACTATTTAGTGTAGACAAGTCAAGTTGATCGGCCAGTTAAAATGATAATTCTAAACAGATCATTGCTGCTTATTGAGTAAAGGCTTATTAATGAAGCATAATGCAAGGCATCACGCAGTTTGTGATAGATTTGAAGACTTCAAGGCTTTGTTGCAGCTATTCAGTTCTAAATTTTGTCATAATATAGAAAATTGAACTAGATTAACGTGGGCGTTGGATTCATATCATTTTGAGCTCTCAATCAGTATCTACGGACAGTTTTGTGCGGACATGACAAGTTTACTGGCGAGTTGAAATGATCATTCCAAACTGGTCATTGGTTCTCATTGAGTAAAGGCTTAGTAATGAAGCACAATGCATGGCATCATGCAGTTTGTGATAAATTCAACGACTTGGAGGCCTTGTCGTACCTATTCAGTTGAAAATTTTGTCCCAATATAGAAGTTTGAGTTATCTTAACCTGGCGATTGGATTCATT
Source organism: Pugionium cornutum (assembly GCA_018901935.1). NCBI lineage: Eukaryota > Viridiplantae > Streptophyta > Magnoliopsida > Brassicales > Brassicaceae > Pugionium > Pugionium cornutum. The sequence continues at coordinate 25,546,118 of JAENJI010000013.1, read as the reverse complement.
TCATTTTAAGCTCTGAATAAGAAGTTATGGACGATCTTCTGCGGATATGTCAAGTTGATCGGCGAGTTAAAATGATCATTCTAAATTGATCATTGGTGCTCATTGAGTAGGAGGTTATAAATGAAGCATAATGCATTGCATCAAGTATTTTGCGACTTGGAGGCTCTGTCGTATCTTTTTCAGTTTCAAATTTTTTCACAATATAGAAAATTGTGCTAGCTTAACATGGGCGTTACATTCGTGTCGTTCTGAGCTCTGAATCATAAGTTATAGTGTATTTTATGTGGATATGTCAAGTTGATCGGCCAGTTAAAATAATCATTCTAAACTTATCATTGGCGCTCATTGAGTAAAGGGTTATTAATGAAGCAAATGCATGGCATCAAACATTTTGCGATAGATTGGATTACTTGGAAGCTTTGTCGTGGCTATTTTAGTCTTAAATTTTTCAAAATATAGAAAATTGAGCTAGCTTAACATGGGCAGTGGATTCGTGTCATTCAGAGCTCTGAATCAAAAGTTACTGACTATTTAGTGCGGACAAGTCAAGTTGATCGGCCAGTTAAAATGATCATTCTAAACTTATCATTGTTGCTCATTGAGTAAAGGATTATTAATGATGCATAATGCATGGCATCACGGACTTTGCGATAGATTCAATTACTTGGAGGCTTTGCCGTAGCTATATGAGTCTTAAATTTTTTCACAATATAGAAAATTGAGCTCGCTTAACATGGGCGTTCGATTCATGTCTGAGCTCAGAATCAAAGTTATAGGCGATTTTGTGCGGACAAGTCAAGGTTCCCGAGTAGTTAAAATGAACATTCCAAACTGATCATTGGTGCTCATTGAGTAAAGGCTTATTAATGAAACATAATGCATGGCATCAAGCAGTTTGCAATAGATTCGAAGACTTGGAGGCTTTGTCGTAGCTATTTTTGTTCTAAATTTTGTCACATCACAGAAGATTGAGCTAGATAAACTTGGGCGTTGGATTCGTGTCATTCTAAGCTCTGAATTAGAAGTTACGTACGATTTTGTGCGGCCATGTGAAGTTGATCGACGAGTTAAAATGATCTTTGTAAACTGATCATTGTTGCTCATTGAGTAGAAGCTTATAAATGAAGCATAATGCATTGCATCAAGTATTTTTCGAAAAATAAGATTACTTGGAGGCTTTTTCATAGCTATTTCAATCTTAAATTTTTCACAATATAGAAAATTGAGCTAGCTTAACATGGGCGTTGGATTCGTGTCATTCAAAGCTCTGAATCAAAAGTTACAGACTATTTAGTGCGGACAAGTCAAGTTAATCGGCCAGTTAAAATGATCATTCTTAATTGAGCATTGGGGCTCATTGAGCAAAGGCTTATTAATGAAGCATAACGCATGGCATCACGCAGTTTGCGATAGATACGATGACTTGGAGGCTTTGTCATAACTATTTTAGTTACAAATTTTGTCACAATATAGAAAATTGAGTTAGCTTAACGTGGGCATTTGATTCGTATCATTTTGACGGATGATTTAGTGTGGAAAGTAACAGACGATTTAGTGCGGAAAGTTAAGGACGTTTTAGTGTGGAAATGTCAAGTTGATCGGCCAGTTAAAATGATCATTCTAAACTTATCATCAGTGCTCATTAGGTAAAGGCTTATTAATGAAACATAATGCATGGCATCAAACATTTTTCGATAGATTGGATTACTTGAAGGCGTTGTCGTAGCTATTTCAGTCTTAATTTTTTCACAATATAGAAAATTGAGCTAGCTTAACATGAGCGTTGGATTCATGTCATTTTGATCTCTAAATCAAAGGTTACAGACTATTTAGTGCGGACAAGTCAAGTTGATAGAATAGTTAAAATGATCATTTTAAACTGATCAATGGTGCTCATTGAGTAAAGGCTTATTAAGTTTAATGCATGGCATCACATAGTTTGTGATAGAGTCCATGACTTGGAGGCTTTTTCTTAGCTATTTGAGTTCTAAATTTTGTCACAATATAAAAATTTGAGCTAGCTTCACCTCGGCGTTGGATTCGTGTCAGTCTGAGCTCTCAGTCTGAAAAGGTTATCTGCGAGTTAAAATTATCATTCTAAATTGATCATTGCTGCTCGTTCAGTAGAAGCTTATAAATGAAGCATTATGCTTTGCATCATGCATGTTGCGATAGATTGGATTACAGGGAGGCTTTCTCGTAGCTATTTCATTCTTAAATTTTCTCCAATAAAGAAAATTCAGCTAGCTTAACATGGGCATTGGATTCGTGTCATTCTGAGCTCTGAACCAAAATTTACAAAATATTTAGTGCAGGCAAGTCAAGTTAATTGGGCAGTTAAAACGGTCATTCTAAATTGATCATTTGTGCTCATTGAGAAAAGGCTTATGAATGCAGCATAACGCATGGCATCACGCAGGTTGCGATATATTCGATGACTTGGAGGCTTTGTCGTAGCTATTTCAGTTATAAATTTTGACACAATATAGAAATTGAGCTTAAGGTGGGTGTGAAGTTGATTGGCAAGATAAAACGATCTTTCTAAACTCATCATTGGTGCTCATTAAGTAAAGGCTTATTAATGAAGCATAATGCATGGCATCAATCATTTTGCCATAGATTAGATTACTTGGAGGCTTTATCGTAGCTATTTCGCTCTTGAATTTTCCACAATATAGATAATTGAGCTAGCTTAACATGGGCGTTGGATTCGTGTCATTTTGAGTTCTAAATCAAAAGTTACAGACTATTTACTGTGGACAAGTCAAGTTGATCGGCCAGTTAAAATGATCATTCTAAGCTGATCATTGCTGCTCATTGAGAAAACGCTTATTAATGAAGCATAATGCGTGCCATCACGTAGTTTGGGATAGATTTGAAGACTTCGAGGGTTTGTCGTGGCTATTTTAGTTCCAAATTTTGTCACAACATAGAAAATTGAGCTAGCTTAACCTGGGCGTTGGATTCGCGTCATTTTGATCTCTCAATCAGAATCTATGAACGATTTTGTGCAGACATGTAAAGTTGACTAGCGAGTTGAAATGATCATTCTAAGCTGATCACTGGTTCTCATTGAGTACAAGCTTAGCAATGAAGCATAATGCATGTCATCATGCAGTTGCCATTGATTCGATGATTTGGAGGCTTTGTTGTAGCTATTCTGTTGTAAATTTTATCACAATATAGACATTTGAGCTATCTTAACCGGGGTGTTGGATTCATGTGTTTTTGAGCTCTGAATCAGAAGTTATGGATGATTTTGTGCGGACATGTCAAGTTGATCAGTGAGTTAAAATGATCAATCTAAACTGATCATTGGTGCTCAGTGAGTAGAAGCTTATAAATGAAGCATAATGCATTGCATCAAGCATTTTGCGATAGATTGGATTACTTGGAGGTTTGTCGTAGCTATTTCAGTATTAAATTTTTCACAATATAAAAAATTGAGCTAGCTTAATGGGAAGTGGATTCGTGTCATTCTGAGCTCTGAATCAAAGTTACACACTATTTAGTGCGGACAAGTCAAATTGATGGGCGGGTTAAAATGATAATTCTAAACTGATCATTGTTCCTCATTGAGTAAAGGCTTATTAATGATGCATAATGCATGGCATCACACACTTTGCAAAATTGTCGATTACTTGGAGGCTTTTTTCGTAGCTATATCACTCTTAAATTTGTTTTCACAATATAGAAAATTAAGCTCGCTTAACATGGGCGTTGGATTCGTGTAACTCTGAGCTCTGAATCAAAAGTTACAAACTATTTACTGCGGACACGTCAAGGTTATCTGCCAGTTAAAATGATCATTCTAAACTGATCATTTGTTCTAATTGAGTAAGGGCTTAATAACGAAGCATAATGCGTGGCGTCATGCCGCTTGCGATAGATTTTATGACTTGGAGGCTTTGTCGTATCTGTTTTAGTTCTAAATTTTGTCACATAATAGAAGATTGATCTAGCTTAACGTCGGTGTTGGATTGGTGTCATTCTGAGCTCTGAATAAGAAGTTATGGACGTTTTTGTGTGGACATGTCAAGTTGATCGGCCAGTTAAAATGATCATTTTAAATTGATCATTGGTGCTCATTGAGTAAAGGCTTATTAATGAAGCATAATTTGTGGCATCATGCCGTTCCCGATAGATTCAAGGACTCCAAGGCTTCGTCGTAGCTATTTCAGTTTTATATTTTGTTACAATATAGAAAATTGAGCTAGCTTAACATGAGCGCGGGATTCGTATCATTCTAAGATCTGAATAAAAAGTTATGGACGATTTTGTGCGGGCATGTCAAGTTGACCACCGAGTTAAAATGATCACTCTAAACTGATCAATGGTGCTCATTGAGTAAAGGCATTAAGCGTAATGCGTGGCATCTTATCGTTTGTGATAGATTCCATGACTTGGAGGCTTTTTCTTAGCTATTTGAGTTCTTAATTTTTACACAATATAGAAAATTGAGCTAGCTTCACCAGGGCGTTGGATTCGTGTCAGTTTGAGCTCTTAATCATGGACGATTTTGTTCAGACATGAGAAGGTTATCGGCGAGTCAAAATGATCATTCTAAATTGATCATTGGTGCTCGTTCAGTAGAAGCTTATAAATGAAGCATTATGCTTTGCATCATTCATTTTGCGATAGATTGGATTATTGGGAGGTTTTCTCGTGGCTATTTCATTCTTAAATTTTTCACAATAAAGAAAATTTAGCTAGCTTAACATGTGCGTTGGATTCATTTCATTTTGAGCTCTGAACCAAAATTTACAAACTATTTAGTGTGGACAAGTCAAGTTAATTGACCAGTTAAAACGGTCATTCTAAATTGATCATTTGTGCTCATTGAGAAAAGGCTTATGAATGAAGCATAACCCATGGCATCACGCAGGTTGCGATATATTCGATGACTTCGAGGCTTTGTCATAGGTATTTCAGTTCTAAATTTTGACACAATATAGAAAATTGATCTAGCTTAAGGTGGGTGTGAATTTGATCGGCAAGTTAAAACGATCTTTCTAAACTTATCATTGGTGATCATTAAGTAGAGGCTTATTAATGAAGCAAAATGCATGGCATCAATCATTTTTCCATAGATTGGATTACTTGGAGGCTTTATCGTAGCTATTTTACTTTTGAATTTTCACAATATAGATAATTGAGCTAGCTTAACATGGGTGTTGGATTCGTGTCATTTTGAGTTCTAAATCAAAAGGTACAGACTATTTAGTGTGGACAAGTCAAGTTGATCGTCCAGTTAAAATGATCATTCTAAACTGATCATTGTTGTTCATTCAGAAAAGACTTATTAATGAAGCATAATGCGTGCCATCACGTAGTTTGGGATAGATTCGAAGACTTCAAGGGTTTGTCGTGGTTATTTCAGTTCCAAGTTTTGTCACGACATAGAAAATTGAGTTAGTTTAACCTGGGCGTTTGATTCGTGTCATTTTGAGCTCTCAATCAGAATCTATGGACGATTTTGTGCGGACATGTCAAGTTGACTAGCGAGTTGAAATGATCATTCTAAACTGATCACTGGTTCTCATTGAGTAAAGGCTTAGTAATGAAGCATAATGTATGGCATCATGCAGTTTGTGATTGATTCGATGATTTGGAGGCTTTGTCGTAGCTATTCTGTTGTAAATTTAGTCACAATATAGAAATTTGAGCTATCTTAACCGGGGCATTGGATTCGTGTCATTTTGAGCTCTGAATCAAAAGTTATGGCTTATTTTGTGCGGACATGTCAAGTTGATCGGTGAGTTAAAATGATCATTCTAAACTGATCATTGGTGCTCATGGAGTAGAAGCTTATAAATCAAGCATAATGCATTGCATCAAGCATTTTGCGATAGAATGGATTACTTGGAGGTTTGTCGTAGCTATTTCAGTATTAATTTTTTCACAATGTAGAAAATTGAGCTAGCTCAATGGGAAGTGGATTCGTGTCATTTTGAGCTTTGAATCAAAAGTTACAGACTATTTAGTGCAGACAAGTCAAGTTGATCGGCCCGTTAAAATGATAATTCTAAACTGATCGTTATTGCTCACTGATTAAAGGCTTATTAATGATGCATAATGCATGGCATCACACACTTTGTGATAGATTCGATTACTTGGAGGCTTTGTCGTAGCTATATCACTCTGAAATGTTTTTCACAATATAGAAAAATGGGCTCGCTTAACATGGGCATTGGGTTCGTGTAATTCTAAGCTCTAAATAAAAAGTTACAAACTATTTACTGCGGACAAGTCAAGGTTATCTGCCACTTAATATGATCATTCTAAATTGATCATTGGTTCTAATTGAGTAAGGGCTTAATAACGAAGTATAATGCATGGCGTCACACCGCTTGCGATAGATTTTATGACTTGGATGCTTTTTCGTAGCTGGTTTAGTTCTAAATTATGTAACATAATAGAAGATTGAGCTAGGTTAACGTGGGCGTTGGATTGGTGTCATTTTGAGCTCTGAATAAGAAGTTACAGATGTTTTTGTGTGGACATGTCAAGTTGATCGGCTAAATCAAATGATCATTCTAAACTTAACATTGGTGCTTATTGAGTAAAGGCTTATTAATGAACCATAATGTGTGGCATCACGTAGTTATTGATAGATTCGATTACTTAGAGGCTTTGTCGTAGCTATTTCAGTGTAAATTTTTCAAACTATAGAAAATTGAGCTATCTTAACATGGGTGTTGGATTCATGGCATTCTGAACTAGGAATCAGAAGTTACAGATTATTTGGTGCAGACAAGTCAAGTTGATCGGCCAGTTAAAATGATCATTCTAAAAATATCATTGTTGCTCATTGAGTAAATGCTTATTAATGAAGCATAATGTGTGGCATCACGCAGTTTGCGATAGATTAGATTATTTGGAGGCTTTGTCATATCAATTTATTTTTTTTAATTTTGTCACAATCTAGAAAACTGAGCTAGCTTAACGTGGGTGTTGGATTCGTGTCATTCTAAGCTCTGAATCAGAAGTTACAAACGATTTTGTGTGGACATGTCAAGTTGATCTGCCAGTTAAAATGATCATTCTAAACTTATCAATAGTGCTCACTGAGTAAAGGCTTATTAATGAAGCATAATGTGTGGCATCATTTGATTACTTGGAGGCTTTGTCGTAGGTATTTTAGTCTTAAATTTTGTAAGAATAGAGAAAATTGAGCAATATTAACATGGGTGTTGGATTCGTGGCATTCGGAGCTCTTCATCAAAAGTTACGGACGATTTTGTCGGACATGTCAAGTTGAGCGGCGAGTTAAAATGATTATTCTAAACATATCATTTCTGCTCATTGAGTAAATGCTTATTATTGAAGCATAATGTTTGACATCACGCAATTTGCAAAAAATTCGATTTCTTAGAGGCTTTGTCGTAGATATTTCAGTTTTTAATTTTGTCACAATATAGAAAATTGAGGTAGCTTAACGTGCGCGTTGGATTCGTGTCATTCTGAGCTCTGAATGAGAAGTTACAGATGATTTTGTGACATGTCAAGTTGATCGGCGAGTTAAAATGATCATTCTAAACTTATCATTAGTGTTCATTGAGTAAAGGCTTATAAATGAATCATAATGTGTGGCATCGAACAGTTAGCAATAGATTGGATTACTAGGAGGGTTTGTCGTAGCTATTTTAGTCTTAAATTTTGTAACGATAGAGAAAATTGAGCTAGATTAACGTGAGCGTTGGATTCGTAGCATTCTGAGCTCTTAGTCAAAAGTTACGGATGATTTTGTCGGACATGTCAAGTTGACCGGCGAGTTAAAATGATCATTCTAAATTGATCATAGGTGCTCATTGAGTAAAAGCTTATTTATGAAATATAATGCATGGCATCAAGCAGCTTGCGATAGAATTCATTACTTGGAGGCTTTGTCGTAAAATTTATCACAATATAGAAAATTGAGCTAACTTAACATGGGTGTTGGATTTGTGTCATTCTGAACTGTGAATCAAAACTTACAGAGTATTTAGTGTGGACAAGTCAAGTTGATCATTCTAAACTGATCGTTGGTGCTAATTGAGTAATGGCTTATTAATGAAGCATAATGCGTGGCATCACACACTATGCGATAGATTCGATGAGTTGGAGGCTTTGCCGTAGCTATTTCAGTTCTAAATTTTGTCACAATATAGAAAATTGAGCCGGCCATATCGTGAATCTGGCTGACCAGATCGTGAAGAAAGCCTGCCCGAGACAGCCGGATGGATAGGCGACTTGGCTGGGCCAAGCGGTACCACCGGCCCGATGGGCAATAGGGCCGGGCCAACCAACTCTGCCGGCGAAGTGGCCCAAATGTACCACCCAATATGCGGTGACGTGGGCAACAACGCCGGCTCAGCTGGTGACAGGGCCGGCTCACCTAGCATTCCGGCCTGCTCCAATAACATTTCGGCCACCTTAATACGCAGCACAGCCGGCTCACACGATAACACTTTTCCAACTCAAGCTCCACACAATGATCCAAGCCTTGGTATACGGCCGTGACATTCTCAGACTGGTTGTTAGAAACTTAGGCGAGAAAATCTGCCTTAGGCTTCAGAGGTGAGTTTTCTGGTGTGTGTAATGGGCGGTGGGGTGAGGTGAACTTCACGAGGTATGAAGGGCCTCGTGATAAATCACAAACTTAGAGTTAGGAGGGGTGGTTTCGACTAGGTATCAGAGACAAGAGTTTTGTGGAGGAAACTCTTACAGAAAATATACTCTTTATTAATTATTAAAAAGGTTGTCAAACTACAATACTGAAAGGAGCCTTATTAATATGCTCGTCAGCTTGACCTTCTAGGGTTAACCCAAAAGAAAAAATAGAAAAATTACAAAAGTGCATAAAGGAAAATTACAAAATGGAAATAACCAAAGAAGGACAACTAATTATTTGTTTCTTGACTCAACAAAAAGGAAAACTACTAGTTCCTACCCTACAAAACAGAAAAGGCAATTTATAATTTGAAAACTTACCTTCTTACCTTTCGGAGAAGAAATGGAAGGTGGCCGACCTTGCTTGCACACGACTAGTCTTGGACTTGAAGTAGGGTAATGTATTGTTGGGCCTTGACCTCCTTTGCCACGAGAGCCCAAGCTTCTAGAGCACTTTGATGAGTTGAAAAGCCCTTGACTTGATCATTGCACTCTTGGCCCATTGTTCCTTGTGTTTGGTCTTCGATGAGCTTTTCCACCCACAAGCTGAACTTGTGGAAGAGTGCCCTTGTTCTGCTTCTTGTCATAGCTGCTGGTGCTACCATTGGTGCATAACTTTCCCCTAGATCCATGCTCTGAAATTGGCTGGTGATTTGGTCTGAGTCTCCTTGTGTGGAGCTTGAGCTGGCCGCGTTATCACGTGAGTCGGCTGTGCTGCAGGTTAAGCTGGCCGCGTTATCACGTGAGTCGGCTGTGTTGCGGGTTAAGCTGGCCGAAATGCTGTTGGAGCCGGCCGTAATGCTAGGTGAGCCGTCAGTTTCATCAGCCAAGCCGGCGGTGTTGGCCACATTGCCGCCTGTTGGGCCGGAGATTTGGGCATCTTCGCCGGTGGAGTTGGTCAGCCCGGCCCTATTGCTAATTGGGCGGGCGGTACCGCTTGGCCAGGCCAAGTCGACTATCGGCCCGGCTGTCTCGGGCAGGCCTTCTTCACGATCTGGTCGGCCATATTCACAATCTGGCCAGTCATTTGATCTGGTGTCGTCATCATCCCCTCCCCCTTCAGTAGGTTTTTTCCTAAAAACTGGACCATCTGCAAGGAAGGGATCTAAATCAGTCACATTGAATGTGTTAGACACATTAAACTCACCTGGAAGTTCAAGTTGGTAGGCGTTGTTGTTGATTCTCTCCAGGATTTTGAATGGTCCATCTCCTTTGGGGGTTAGCTTGGAACTCCTTAGTGATACAAGCCTTGATTCAAGGATGTATGCGCGTGGGCTGTTTGTAGAAGATTAGGTGAGAAACTCAACCTTAGGCTTCTGGATAGGGGTTTTCTGGTTGGCAAACGATGGAAGGGTGAAGTGAACCACACGAGGGGTGATGAACCTCGTGATAAATCACAAACTTAGAGCTAGGAGGGCTGGTCTCAACTAGGTTCTAAGCGCACAAGATTCTTAGAGAGAAAACTTGTAGGGAAAAAGTTCTACTTTATTAATAATCAAAAAGATTGTTGAACTACAATGCTGGAAGGAGCCTTATTAATATGCTCGACAGCTTGACCTACTAGGGTCGACTCAATAAGAAAAAGGAAAGTTTACAAAAGTGCACAAAAGGAAAAAATACAAAAGTGTATAACCGAAAAAGGACCTATTCCTAAAATGTTCTTGACTCAAAAATGTAAAGCAACTAGATCCTACCCTGCAAAACAGAAAGAGGCATATATTCGAATGTAAACTTACCTTAACTCACCTCACGGCCAAGAAATGGAAGGTGGCCGTCCTTGTGGCATGCACGCGCCTTGCTCCTAGTCTTCGACTTGGAGTAGGGTTAAATATCTTTGGGCCTTGACCTATCTTGCCACTAAAGCCCAAGTCTCTAATGTTCCTTGTATTGTTGAGAAGCCTTTGGACTCTAATTTGCTCTTCTGGCCCATTGTCCTTAGCTGCTCTTCCTCTAGAAGCTTGTCGACCCATAAGCTGAATTTGTGGAAGAGTGCTCGTGATCTGCTTCTTGTCATTGCTCCTGGAGGTACCACTGGTGTAGATACTTCCTCTAAGTGCATGTCCTGGAGCTGGTAGCTCATTTGGTCCGAGTCCTCTTGTGTAGAAGTGGAAGTGTGCGTGTACTCGGCTGGATGGCCTGTACCGGCTGGATTATGCGCGGTACTGGCCGGAATGACTTCAGGACCGGCCAAGTTGATCCCGGAGTCGGCGGTGTCATCAGGGGGACCGGCGGTGTCATTCACGTCCCCACCAAGTGTGCCGGAAGCTTGGGCCTCTCCGCCGGCGATGTTGACCGGTCTGGTCCTATAGGTCGAAGGTCCGGCGGTACTGTCTGGTCCGGCAGGCGCGCCAGATGGTCCTGCTGTCTCGGGCAAGCTTCCTGGTCGGCCAGTCTGGTCTCCTGGCTGGATGTACGACCGGATGTCCTCATCACTTAGGTAGGGGAATCTCTCCTGCCGTAGGTGTAGCAACACCCAATCGTCTAGTTGGAAGATCATCTCCTTTCGTCCCTTGTTGGTATGAGTCACGTACTGATACAAGCCTCAATTCAAGGCTTATATGCACGTGGGCTGTTTGGAGAAGTTTAGGTGAGAAACTCGACCTTAGACTTCTCGAATGGGGATTTTTGGGTTGGTATTCGATGTAAGGGTGAAGTGAACCACACAAGGGGTGATGAACCTTGTGATAAATCACAAACTTAGAGCTAGGAGGGCTGGTCTCAACTAGGTTCTAAGCGCACAAGCTTCTTTGAGAGAAAAACTTGTAAAGAGAAAATTTGCACTTTATTAATATCAAAAAGGTTGTCGAACTACAATGCTGAAAGGAGCCTTATTAATATGCTCGACGGCTTGGCCTTCTAAGGTCGACTCAAATAAAGAAAAGGAAAGTTTACAAAAGTTCACAAATGGAAAAGATACAAAAGTGTATAACCGAAAAAGGACCTATTCCTAAAATGTTCTTGACTCAAAAATGTAAAGAATCTAGATCCTAGCCTGCAAAACAGAAAGAGCATATATTCGAATTAAAACTTACCTTACTTACCTCATGGCCAAGAAATGGAAGGTGGCCGTCCTTGTGGCATGCACGCGCCTTGCTCCTAGTCTTCGACTTGGAGTAGGGTTAAGAATCTTTGGGCCCTGAACTCTCTTGCCACTAAAGCCCAAGTCTCTGAAGTTCCTTGCACTGTTGAGAAGCCTTTGGACTCTTCTTTGTACTTCTGGTCCATTGTCCTTAGTCGATCTTCCTCTAGGAGCTTGTCCACCCATAAGCTGAACTTGTGGAAGAGTGCTCTTGATCTACTCCTTTTCATTGCTCCTGGTGGCACTACTGGTGTGGATACTTCCTCTAGATGCATGTCCTGAAGCTGGTAGCTTATCTGGTCCGAGTTTCCTTGTGTAGAAGTTGAAATGCTCGTGCACTCGGCTGGATCGGCTGTACCGGCTGGAATGTGCGAGGTACTGGCCGGAATGCCTTCAGGACCGACCAAGTTGATCCCTGAGTCGGCGGCATCACCAAGGGGACCGGCGGTGTCATCCACGTTGCCACCAAGTGTGCCGGAAGCTTGGGCCTCTCCGCCGGCAATGCTGGTTGGTCTGGTCCTATTGGTCGAGGGTCCGGCGGTACTGCTTGGGCCGGCAGGCATGCCAGATGCCCCGGCTGTCTCGGGCAAGCTTCCTGGTTGGCCAGTGTGATCTCCTGGCTGGACATACTACCTGATGTCCTCATCATCCCCTCCCTCTTCAGTAGGTTTTGACCTCAAAACTGGTTCATCTGAGAGCTCAATTTGGTAGGCATTGTTGTTGATCCTCTCCAGCACTCTGAATGGTCCATCTCCTCTTGGTGCTAGCTTGGAACTCCTTAGGATGGGGAACCTCTCCTGCCATAGTTGTAGCCACACCCAATCGCCTGGTTGAAAGATCACCTCCTTTCTTCCCTTATTGGCATGAGTCACGTACTGCCCGGTCCTCTTCTCCAAGTTTTCTGCTACCTTCTGGTGTAACTTCCTTATGAACTCTGCCTTGGATGCTCCATTGAGGTTGGTCATCTCTGCTGGTGGCAGTGGTGTTTGCTCCAATGGGGTGAGAGGGTTGAAGCCGTATACTACTTCAAATGGTGTCTTCTTGGTTGCTGAGTGCACGGCTCGGTTGTAAGCGAACTCTATGAATGGCAGGCACTCCACCCAAGTCTTGAGGTTCTTCCCTAGTGTAGTCCTGAGAAGAGTTGATAATGTCCTATTGACAACTTCAGTTTGGCCATCGGTTTGAGGATGGCAGGTGGTAGAGAAGAGTAGCTTCGTGCCTAGCTTCCTCCAATGGGTCCTCCAGAAATGGCTGAGGAACTTGGTGTCCCTATCTGATACGATGGTCCTTGGCACTCCATGAAGCCGTACTATCTCCTTGAAAAACAGCTAGGCTGTTTGCATGGCATCATTGACATTGGCACACGGGATGAAGTGTGCCATCTTGGAGAATCTGTCCACCACTACAAAGATTGCATCCTTGTGGTTGATCTTGGGCAGGCCTAGAACGAAGTCCATTGAGATGTCCACCCATGGATGTGTAGGTATGGGCAGTGGGAGATACAACCCGTGAGGTTGCACTTGGGACTTTGCCTTCTTGCAAGTGATGCATCTTGCACAATGAGCTTCTACTGTCCTCTTGATGTGTGGCCAGTAGAAGTGCTCCTTGACCACTGCTAGAGTCTTGTCGACACCAAAGTGGCCCATGAGTCCTCCTCCATGAGCTTCTCGGATGATAAGCTCCCTCAATGATCCTTGTGGTATGCACAGCCTTCTCTCTCGGAACAAGAATCCCTCGTGGATGTAAAACTTGCCATGACTCCCTGTGCCACACTCCTTGTAGCTCTCAGCAAAGTCAGGATCATCCTTGTATAGGTCCTTGATGTGCTCGAATCCTAGGACCTTTGCCTCCATGGTTGATTTCAAGGCAAACCTCCTTGATAGTGCATCGGCTACCACATTGTCTTGCCCTTCTTGTACTTGATGACGTACGGGAAGGTCTCTATGAACTCCATCCACCTGGCATGTCTCCTCTTGAGATTGGTTTGCCCTCTGAGGTGTTTGAGAGTCTCATGATCAGTGTGGATCACAAACTCCTTGGACAGCAAGTAATGCTGCCAAGTCTCCAATGCTCGGACAAGGGCATAAATCTCCTTGTCATAAGTGGTGTAGTTCAGTGAGGCACCACCTAGATTCTCACTGAAGTATGCCACTGGCCTCCCTCCTTGGGTTAGCACTGCTCCTATGCCTATTCCAGAGGCATCACACTCCACTTCAAACGTCTTGTTGAAGTCGGGCAGGAATAGCACTGGTGCATGTGTAAGGCTGTCCTTCAAGGCCTGGAATGCCTTCTCCTGAGCGTCTCCCCAGCTGAATCCCACGTTCTTCTTCACTACTGCCATCAGTGGTGAGGCAATACTGCTGAAGTTGGGCACGAATCTCCTATAGAAGCTGGCCAGTCCGTGGAAGCTCCTCACTTGGCTGATGTTGCCTGATGTTGGCCCTTCTTGTATGGCTCGAATCTTCTCTTCATCAACCTGTAGTCCTGTGAACTTACAACAAAACCTAAAAAGACCAGCTTATTAGTACAAACGGTGCACTTCTTGAGATTGGCATAAAGCTCTTCTTGGCGAAGGGTTTTAAGTACCATCTCAAGATGTGTGAGGTGTTCCCGTAGGCACTTACTATAAACTACTATATCATCAAAGTAAACCACTACAAACTTACTGATGTATGCCCTAAGAACTTGGTTCATAAGGCGCATGAAGGTGCTTGGGGCATTAGTCAAGCGGAATGGCATGACTGTCCACTCCTATAGCCCTTGCTTTGTCTTGAAAGCAGTCTTCCATTCATCACCTTCCTTCATCCTGACCTGGTGGTATCCACTCTTGAGGTCTATCTTGGAGAAGACCGTGGCTCCACTCAGCTCATCTAGCATGTCATCCAGCCGTGGTATTGGATGCCGGTACTTGACAGTGATGTTGTTGATTGCTCGGCAATCCACGCACATTCGCCAAATCCCATCTTTCTTGGGCACTAGTAGCACTGGTACGGCACATGGACTGAGGCTCTCTCGAACATATCCTGTCTCCAGGAGCTCCTTGACTTGCTTCTCAAGCTCCTTGGACTCCTCTGGACTCATCCGGTAGGCTGGCCGGTTGGGCAGGGCTGCTCCGGGCACTAGGTCGATCTGGTGCTCTATGCCACGTAAAGGAGGCAAGCCTGCTGGTATCTCCTCTGGAAACACATCCTGGAACTTGTTGAGGAGAGTTGCTACTTCAGGGGGTAGCTCTACCTGTTCCTGTTCTATACTCAAGATTTCTTTGAAGACCATTAGTAACATTAATTCCTTCGAGGCTAAAGCTCTCCGGACATGGCTTGGTTGAATAAGAAAATTAGACTTGATAAGTTTCTTTTCCTTACTCATTTGGAGTTGTAGCTCGTGTACCTGGGCAGGTGTAAGAAGAGCCAAGCTCACCTTTCCTTTGTCATGCACAAAAGTGTAGAGATTGGTTCGGCCATCATGCCTGGTCTCTTTGTCAAACTGCCATGGCCTTCCTAGCAGAAGATGGCCAGCTTGCATGGGTACCACGTCGCACACGACTTGGTCTTGGTACTTGCCCACACTGAATGGCACAGTGACTTGCTCATGGATCTTGAGCTCCACTTTGTCATCGAGCCATCTCAGTCTATATGGTCGAGGATGCCTTGTCTTCTCTAGACCTAGCTTATCAACCATATATGCACTAGCAACGTTAGTGCAAGAACCACCATCTATGATGAGGTTACATACCTTGCCCTTGATGGCGCAATGGCTGTGGAAGATGTTCTCCCTTTGGATGGTCTCTGAAGGGTCCACCATTGCACTGAGGATGCGTCTAGTGACCAGCACTTCCCCCACATCAGGGTACTCAATGTCACCAAATTCTTCTTCTGGTTCATAGTCCTCTTCATCTTGGGACTCATATTCTCCAGCCTCCGTAATCAGCATGACCCGGTTGTTTGGGCACTCCCTTGAGATGTGTCCACGACCCCTACACTTGAAACAAGTGATGTCACGTGATCTTTGAGGGTTAGAAGACTTACTAGGCTCTCTCTGGTCACGGGTGGGTTCAGGAACTTGCTCTTGAACCTTGACTCGATCTCTATGCTCTTGCCTTTGTCTACGGGCTTGGGAATGTTGCTTGGTGCCCAAGGCGTCTTAGGCTTGCTGCGGATGTCTTGACTCTTACGTTTGATGTGCTGCTCAGCCTGGACAGATAGGTGGAACAAGTCTTTGAAGTCGTTGTAGATTTTCCTTTCCACTTTGCGGCTGATTCTTTCTTGGAGTCCATCCAAGAATTGTGCCATCAATGCTTCTTCATCATCATTGAGCTCTAGTCTGTTCCTTAGCTTCTCGAATTCCTCATAGTACTCCTCTACTGATCTGGTACCCTGCTTAAGAGTACGAAAACAACGTTGCAAGTCCCTATGAAAGTAAGGTGGAACAAACCTTTGTCGCATGACATCCTTCATGTCGACCCATGAGTCTATGGGCCTCATTCTTTTCCTCCTTCTGTCAGATACCTCATGATCCCACCAGATGAGGGCATTATCCGTGAGTTGTGCTACTGCCATTGAGACTCTCCTAGGCCCTGGTTGGTTGTAATGATCAAAGATATGATCCATTCTTCTCTCCCAATCTAGGTAAGCTTCGGGGTCTACTTTTCCTTCAAAACTTGGAGGAGTTAGCTTAACATCAGGATGAGTTACCCGGTTGTAGGTGTGTTCATCTCCATCCTCATGATGTCTAGGAGGCATCCTTGGTCTCTGGTGAAGACCATATGGCTCAAAGCCATCATCTTCTGCCTGTGGTTGCCGTGGAGGTCCTCTCGGCCTATGGTGATAGTTATGAGGTTGTGTGTCCTCATCTCCATCTGGCTGGGTTTCCTCCTGTTCGTGCCATGTCCTAAGGTTCTCAGGACCCTCAGGACGGTCTTGCTCAGCTCTCACGTGCCTTATGGCCTGGAATCTCACAGGCCTCTCCACGCGCTCCAATCTCTCGCCTATTGATGCGAGTTGTGTTTGGAGGGTGGTGAACATGGCCATCATGGCTTCGGTTGCTTCTCTATTTTCTTCTGCCATTGCGTGCTACAAAGAAAAAAGACAAGTTATGATACTCCTAAATTATTAGGAGGGTTTTCTTTTTATAAGGATTCGAAAAAATGTGCACAAAGGAAAAAATCTTAGAATTGGAAATTCGAAAATATGAAGATTTGAAAGAAAGGAATCTTTCTTGACAACTATTGCTAGCTGTCCAATTCGAATCCATTAGGTATTTTTCCTATTTTCTTTTTCTTTTCTTTTTAATTTAACTTAAAAATAATGAAAATATGATTCTAACAAAAAGGAAAGTCGAATATAGCAATGCAAGAATGATTCTAGAACCTAGTGATGCACGTAGGATCTAGATGGACTCGGTATGAGTTTAGATGTTATTTTTTGATTTTCTTGAATGGAACTTAAACTAATGCAATAACAAGAAACAAAACAAGCTAAAGGATAGAAACAACCTGGTTTAGGAGCTTTAAGCTCTGATACCAAAAGGATACAAGCCTCGATTCAAGGCTTATATGCGCGTGGGCTGTTTGGAGAAGGTTAGGTGAGAAACTCGACTTTAGACTTCTTGAATAGGGGTTTTTGGGTTGGTATTCGATGGAAGAGTGAAGTGAACCATACAAGGGGTGATGAACCTCGTGATAAATCACAAACCTAGAGCTAGGAGGGCTGGTCTCAACTTGGTTCTAAGCGCACAAGCTTCTTTGAGAGAAAAACTTGTAAAGAGAAAATTCGCACTTTATTAATATCAAAAAGGTTGTCGAACTACAATGCTGGAAGGAGCCTTATTAATATGCTCGACAGCTTGACCTTCCAGGGTCGACTCAAATAAAGAAACGGAAAGTTTACAAAAGTGCACAAATGGAAAGATACAAAAGTGTATAACCGAAAAAGGACCTATTCCTAAAATGTTCTTGACTCAAAAATGTAAACAATATAGATCCTACCCTGCAAAACAGAAAGAGGCATATATTCGAATTGAAACTTACCTTACTTACCTCATGGCCAAGAAATGGAAGGTGGCCGTCCTTGTGGCATGCACACGCCTTGCTCCTAGTCTTCGACTTGGAGTAGTGTTAAGAATCTTTGGGCCCTGACCTCTCTTGCCACTAAAGCCCAAGTCTCTGAAGTTCCTTGCACTGTTGAGAAGCCTTTGGACTCTTCTTTGTACTTCTGGCCCATTGTCCTTAGTCGATCTTCCTCGTCGATCTTCCTCTAGGAGCTTGTCCACCCATAAGCGGAACTTGTGGAAGAGTGCTCTTGATCTACTCCTTGTCATTGCTCCTGGTGGCACTACTGGTGTGGATACTTCCTCTAGATGCATGTCCTGAAGCTGGTAGCTTATCTGGTCCGAGTTTTCTTGTGTAGAAGTTGAAATGCTCGTGCACTCGGCTGGATCGGCTGTACCGGCTGGAATGTGCGAGGTACTGGCCGGAATGCCTTCAGGACCGGCCAAGTTGATCCCTGAGTTGGCGGCATCACCAAGCGGACCGGCGGTGTCATCCACGTCGCCACCAAGTGTGCCGGAAGCTTGGGCCTCTCCGCCGGCAATGCTGGTTGGTCTGGTCCTATTGGTCGAGGGTCCGGCGGTACTGGTTGGGCCGGCAGGCGTGCCAGATTGCCCGGCTGTCTCGGGCAAGTTTCCTGGTCGGCCAGTCTGATCTCCTGGCTGGACATACGACCTGATGTCCTCATCACGTACTGTCTGGTCCTCTTATCTTTGTGGTTGATCTTGGGAAGGCCTAGAACGAAGTCCATTGAGATGTCTACCCATGGATGTGTGGGTATTGGCAGAGGGAGATTCAACCAATGAGGGTGTACTCGGGACTTCGCCTTTTTGCAAGTGATACACCATGCACAGTGGGCTTCTACTGTCCTCTTGATGTGTGGCCAGTAGAGGTGTTCTTTGACCACGAACATTGTCTTCACACACCAAAGTGGCCCATAAGACCTCCTCCATGATCTTCTCGGTGATAAGCTCTCGTAGAGATCATTGAGGTATGCACAACCTTCTTTCTCGGAACAAGAATCCATCATGAAGATAGAACTTGCCGTGACTCCCTGTACCACATTCCTTGTAACTCTAAGCAAAATCAGGATCATCCTTGTATAGGGCCTTAATGTTGTCAAATCCTAGAATCTTTGCTTCCACGGTTTATATCAAGGCATACCTCCTTGATAGTGCATCGACTACCACATTGTCCTTTCCCATCTTGTACTCGATGATGTAAGGGAAGTCTCGATGTACTCCATCCACCTAGCATGTCATCTGTTGAGGTTGGTTTGCGCTCTGAGGTGTTTTAAAGTCTCGTGATCAGTGTGAATCACAAACTCCTTGGACAAAAAATAGTGTTGCCAAGTCTCCAATGCTCGGACTAGGGCATAGAGCTCCTTATTGTAGGTGGGGTAGTTTAGTGAGGCCCCACCTAACTTCTCACAGAAGTATGCAACTAGCCTTCCTCCTTGTGTTAGAACCGCGCCTATGCCTATTCCTGAGGCATTACACTCCACTTCAAATGATCTGTTGAAATCGGGCAGGACTAACCCCGGGGCGTGAGTGAGGCTGTCCTTCAAGGCCTGGAATGCCTTCTCTTGGGCTTCTCCCAAGCTGAACCCCACGTTCTTCTTTACTGCTGCTGTCAAGGGTTGTAATGCTGCTGAAGTTGGGCACGAATCTCCGGTAGAAGCTGGCCAGGCCATGAAAACTCTTTACATGGCTGATGTTACTTGGTGTTGGCCACTCTTGTGTGGCTTGAATCCTCTCCGCATCAACCTGTAAGCCCTGTTAACTCACAAAAAAGCCTAGGAAAACAAGCTTATCAGTACAAAAGGTGGACTTTTTGAGATTGGCATAAAGCTCTTCTTGTCAAAGGGTCTTTAGTACCATCTCAAGATGTGTGATACGGTCCTTAAGACATTTACTGTAAACTAGAATATCATCAAAGTAGACAACAATAAACTTACAGATGTACGCCCTAAGAACTTCTTTCATGAGGCGCATGAAGGTGCTTGGGGCATTGGTCAAGCCAAATGACATGACTCTCCACTCGTACAACCCTTGCTTTATCTTGCAGGTGGTTTTCCATTCATCGCCTTCTTTCATCCTGACCTGGTGGTACCCACTCTTGAGGTCTATCTTTAAGAAGACCGTGGCTCCACTCAGTTCATCCAGCATATCATCCAACCGGGGTATGGGGTGCCGGTACGTGACCCTGATGTTGTTGATGGCCCGGCCATCTACGCACATGCGCCAAGTACCATCCTTTTTTTGGGACCAATAACACTGGCATGGCACATGGGGAGAGGCTCTCTCGGACATAGCCTTTCTCCAGGAGCTCCTTGACTTGCGTCTCAAGTTCCTTTGACTCCTCTTGGCTCATCCAGTATGCTGGCCGGTTGGGCAAGGCTTCCCCGAGCATAAGATCAATCTGGTGCCCAATGCCGCGTAAGCGAGGCAGGCCTGCTGGTATCTCCTCAGGAAACACATCCTGGAATCGATCGAGGAGGGCTGCTACTTCAGGAGGTAATTCTATCGGTTCCTTTCCTGCACTCAAAACTTCCTTAACGACCATTAGAAGCATCAAGTCTTTAGAGGCCAAAGCTCTCCAGACATGACTTGGTTGAATGAGAAAGCTTGATTTAATTAAACTTTTCTCCCTACTCATTTCAAGCTGTAGTTCATGTACCTAGGCAGGAGTGAGAGGGGCTAGGCTGACCTTTCTTTTTTCGTGTACAAAGCTGTAGAAGTAGGTCTGCCCATCATGCCTTGTCTCCTTGTGAAATTGCCACGGCATTCCTAGAAGATGGTGTCCAGCTTGCATTGGTACCACGTCACAAATGACCTGGTCTTGGTATTGACCAACACTGAATGGTATTGTTACTTGCTCATGAATCTTGAGCTCTACCTTGTCATCTAGCCATCTCAGCCGGTATGGCAGGGGGTGCTTAGTCTTGTCAAGACCTAGCTTATCAACCATGTATGCACTGGCCATGTTAGTACAAGAAACACCATCTATGATGAGGTTACATACCATTCCTTTGATGGTGCACCGGCTGTGGAAGATGTTCTCCTTTTGAATGGTCTCGGAGGGTTTGACCATTGCACATAGGTATTCTATGTCTCCTTAATCTCCTTCTGGTTCCAGCTCTTCTTCATCTTGAGACTCGTACTCTCCAGCCTCCATGATCTGCATGACTCGGTTGTTTGGGCACTCTCTTGAGATGTGGCCGCGACCACTACACTTGAAACAAGTGATGTCAGGTGATCTCTGAGGGTTTAAATACTAACTTGGCTCTCTCTGTTCACGGGTTTGTTCAGGAGCCTTGCTCTTGAATCGTGACTCGATCTCAATGCCCTTGCCTTTGTCCATTGGCTTGATGCCATTGCTTGGTGCCCAAGGTGTCTTAGGCCTGTAGTGTATGTCTTGGCTCTTGCGTTTGATGTGTTGTTCAGCCTGGACAGAGAGGTGGAATAGATCCTTGAAGTCACTGTAGATTTGCCTCTCTACTTTCCGGCTGATCCTCTCTTGCAAGCCATCCATGAACTGAGCCATCAATGCTTTTTCATCATCATTGAGCTCCAGCCTGTTCCTTAGTCTATCAAACTCCTCAAAGTACTCCTCCACTTACCTTGTGCCCTGCTTAAGAGTACAAAAATGGCATTGCAAATATCTATGAAATTAGGGAGGAACAAACCTTTGCCTCATGAGATCCTTCATCTCGACCCATTGGTCTACGGGTCTTAGCGTCCTTTTCCTGCGGTCAGAAGCCTCACGATCCCACGAGATGAGGGCATTTTCCGTGAGTTGTGCTACTGCCATGGAGACTCTCCTAGGGCCTGGTTGGTTGTAATGGTCAAAGATGTGATCCATTCTTTGTTCCCAATCTAGATAGCTCTCCGGGTCTACTTTTCCTGCAAAACTCGGAGGGGTTAGTTTAACATCATGATGATTTACCCGGTTGTAGGGGTAGTCCTCTCAATCTTCTTGATATCTAGGAGGCAGTCTTGGCCTTTGGTGATGACCATACGGCTGGTAGCCATCGCCTTCTTCTTATGCTTGCCGTGTGGGTCCTCTATGCCAAGGGTGATAGCCGTGAGGCTGAAGGCCTTCATCTTCATCCAGGTGGGGGTCCACCTGCTCGGTTCGTGGTCTAGGGTGGCGAGGAACTTCAGCAGGGTCATGGCCTGCCCTCACGTTTCATATGGCCTGGAATCTTACAGGCCGTTCCACACACTCAAGCCTTTCTCCAATTGATGCGAGTTGGGTTTGAAGTGTGGCGAACATGGCCATCATGGCATCGGTTGCATCCTGGTTTCTTCCTTTTGCCATCATATGCTGCAAGATAAAACAAGGGTGAGTTGCTCCTAAGAATTTCTCTAGGAGTGGGTTTTTATAGTAGGTTAATACTTAGAAGAAAAGGAAAAATAGAAAAAAGGAAAATTTGCAAAAGGAAAAAGACAATTAATGGTGCAATCTTCTAGGATTTCTAGCCGATTTCTTTCTAGATTTTGGATAATTTTTTTTTGTTTTAATTTTTTTGTTCTAACTTAAGAATTAATGGAACTAATAACTTAGTAAAAAGGAAAAACAATTGATGCAAGATAATTGATCCTAACCCTAGCGATACCCGTAGGAGAAGAGGATGCAATCAGTTGATTTTTATGTGATTTTTTTTCACAAAACTAACTAATGCACAAAACTGAAACAAACTGAAGTAAAGGATAGAGACAACCTGGTTTTAGGATCTTAATGTCCGATACCAAAATGAGACAAGCGTTGGTAAACGGCCATGACACTCTCAGACAGGTTGCAAGAAACTTAGGGGAGAAACTCGGCCTTAGGCTTCTGAGGTGGGTTTTCTGGTGTGTGTAATGGGTGGTGGGGTGAGATGAACCACACAAGGTATGAAGAGCCTTGTGATAAATCCCAAACTTAGAGCTAGGAGGGCTAGTCTCTACTCTTAGAAGAAAATACAATCTTTATTAATATAAAAAAAGGTTGTGGAACTACAATGCTGAAAGGAGCCTTATTAATATGCTCTGCAGCTTGAGCTTCTATGGTCGAGCCAAAAGAAAAATGGAAAAATTACAAAAGTGCATAAAAGAAAATTGAAAAATTGAAACAAACGAAAAAGGACAACTCCTTCATTGTTCTTGACTCAACAAAAAAGAAAACTACTAGTTCCTACCCTGTAAAACAGAAAAGGCAATTTATAATTTGAAAATTCACCTTCTTACCTTTCAGCCAAGAAATGGAAGGTGGCCGACCTGGCATGCATGCGCCTAGTCTTGGACTTAAAGTAGGGTAATGTATGGTTGGACCTTGACCTCCTTCTAGGTCTAAAACTCTTGCCGCTTAGACCTAGTCAAGACAAGCCCTCCTAGCTCTAAGTTTGTGATTTATCATGAGGACCTTCATAGCTCGTGTTGTTCAACTCACCCCACCACCCATCACACTCACCAGAAAACCCACCTCATAAGCCTAAGGCCAAGTTTCTCGCCTAAGTTTCTTGCAGCCTATCTGAGACTGTCACGGCCATATAACAAGGCTTGTATCACTTAATGTGGGCATTGGATTCACGTCATTCTAGGCTCTAATCAGAAGTTACGGACGATTTTGTGTGGACATGTTAAGTTGATAGGCCAGTTCAAATGATCATTCTAAACTTATCATTGGTGCTCATTGAGTAAAGGCTTATTAATGAAGCATAATGTGTGGCATCATGCAAATAGCGATAGATTCGATTACTCGGACGATTTTTCGTGACTATTTCAGTCTTAAATTTTGTCACAATAGAGAAAATTGAGGTAGCTTAACGTGGACATTGGATTCGTGTCATTCTAGGCTCTAATCAGAAGTTACGGACAATTTTGTTTGGACATGTCAAGTTCATTGGCCAGTTCAAATGATCATTCTAAACTTATCATTGGTGCTCATTGAGTAAAGGCTTATTAATGAAGCATAATGTGTGATATCACGCAGTTAGCGATAGATTCGTTTACTTGGAGGCTTTGTCGTAGCTATTTGAGTCTTAAATTTTGTCACAATAGAGAAAATTGAGCTAGCTTAACGTGGACGTTGGATTCTCGTCATTCTGAGCTTTGAACTAAAAGTTACAGAAGATTTTGTGTGGAGATGAAAAGTTGACCAGCGAGTGAAAATGATTGTTCTAAATTGATCAATGGTTCTCATTGAGTAAAGGATTATTAATGAATCACAATGCATGGCATCGCGCAATTTGAGATAGATTCGATTACTTGGAGGCTTTGTCGTAGCTATTTCATTTTTAAATTTTGTCACAATATAGAAAATTGAGCTAGCTTTACGTGGGCTTTTGATTCGTGTAATTCACAGCTTTGAATCAGAAGTTACGGAAGATTTTGTGTGTACATGTCATGTTATCATTTTAAACAAGCATAATGCGCGGCATCACGCTGTTAGCGATAAATTCGATTACTTGGAGGCTTTGTTGAGGCTATTTTAGTCTTAAATTTTGTAACAACATATAAATTGAGCTAGCTTAATGTGGGCGTTGGATTCGTGGCATTCTGAGCTCTTAATCAAAAGTTACGGAAGATTTTGTCGGACATGTCAAGGTGAGCGGCGAGTTAAAATGATCATTCTAAATTGATCATTTGTGCTCCTTGAGTAAAAGCTTATTGATGAAGCATAATGCATGATATCAAGCAGTTTGTGATAGATTGGATTATTTGGAGGCTTTGTCTTAGCTATTTCAGCCTTAACGTTTTTCACAATATTGAAAATTAAGCTAGTTTAACATGGGCGTTGGATTCGTGCCATTCTGAGCTCTGAATTAAAAGTTATAGAAAATTTAGTGAGGACAAGTCAAGTTGATCGGCCAGTTAAAATTATCATCCTAAACTGATCATTGGTGCTCATTGAGTAAATGCTTATTAATCAACCATAATGCGTGGCATCATCCAGTTTGCAAAAGATTTGATTACTTGGAGGCTTTGTCCCAGCTATTTCAGTTCTAAATTTTTCACAATATAGAAAATTGAGCTAGCTTATCATGGGCATTGGATTCGTGTCATTATGAGCTCTGTATAAGAAGTTATGGACAGTTTTGTGTGGACATGTCAAGTTGATCAGCCAGTTAAAATGATCATTCTAAATTTATCATTGGTGCTCATTGAGTAAAGGCTTATTAATGAAGCATAATGTGTGGCATCATGCTGTTAGCGATAGATTCGATTACTTGGTGGCTTTTTCGTAGCTATTTCAGTCTTAAATTTTGTCACAATAGAGAAAATTGAGCTAGATTAACGTGGGCGTTGGATTGTAGTCATTAGGAGCTTTGAATTAAAATTTACAGAAGATTTTGTGTGGACATGTCAAGTTGAGCAGCGAGTGAAAAAGACCGTTCTAAATTGATCTTTGGTTCTCATTGAGTAAAGGCTTATTAATGAATCATAATGCGTGGCATCAAGCAATTTGCGTTAGATTCGATTACTTGGAGTCTTTGTCGTAGCTATTTCAGTTCTAAATTTTGTCACAGTACAGAAAATTGAGCTATCTTAACGTGGGCATTGGATTCGTGTAATTCACAGCTTTGAATCAGAAGTTACGGAATATTTTGTATGGACATGTCATTTTATCATTTGAAACGAGCAATATGCACGGCATCACGCTGTTAGCGATAAATTCGATTACTTGGAGGCTTTGTTGAGGCTATTTTAGTCTTAAATTTTGTAACAATAGAGAAAATTGAGCTAGCTTAACGTGGGCGTTCGATTCCTGGCATTCTGAGCTCTTAATCAAAAGTTACGGAAGATTTTGTCGGACATGTCAAGGTGAGCGGCGAGTTAAAATGATCATTCTAAATTGATCATTTGTGCTCATTGAGTAAAAGATTATTGATGAAGCATAATGCATGACATCAAGCATTTTGCGATAAATTGGATTATTTGGAGGCTTTTTCTTAACTATTTTAGCCTTAACGATTTTCACAATATAGAAAATTAAGCTAGTTTAACATGGGCGTTGTATTCGTGTCATTCTGAGCTTTGAATTAAAAGTTATGGACAATTTAGTGAGTACAAGTGAAGTTGATCGGCCAGATAAAATTATAATTCTAAACTGATCATTGGTGCTCATTGAGTAAATGCTTATTAATCAAGCATAATGCGTGGCGTCACGCAGTTAGCAAAAGATTTGATGACTTGGAGGCTTTGTCCTAGCTATTTCAGTTCTAAATTTTGTCACAACATAGAAAACTGAGCTAGCTTAACGTGGGTATTGGATTCGTGTCATTCTAAGCTCTGAATCAGAAGTTGTGGACAGTTTTGTGTGGACATGTCAAGTTGATCAGCCATTTAAAATGTTCATTTTAAATTTATCATTGGTGCTCATTGAGTAAAGGCTTATTAATGAAGCATAATGTGTGGCATCACGCTGTTAGCGATAGATTCGATTACTTCGTGGCTTTTTCAAAGCTATTTCAGTTTTA
Organism: Pugionium cornutum; assembly: GCA_018901935.1. Lineage (NCBI taxonomy): Eukaryota > Viridiplantae > Streptophyta > Magnoliopsida > Brassicales > Brassicaceae > Pugionium > Pugionium cornutum. Next base: position 25,519,880 of record JAENJI010000013.1, on the reverse strand, counting down.
AATTTTGTCACAATAGAGAAATTTGAGCTAGCTTAACGTGGGCATTAGATTCGCGTCATTCTGAGCTCTGAATCAAAAGTTATAGACGATTTTGTGCGGGCATGTCAAGTTGACCGGCGAGTGAAAATGACCATTCTAAACAGATCATTGGTTCTCATTGAGTAAAGGCTTACTAATGAATCATAATGCATGGCATCACATAGTTTGCGATAGATTCGATTACTTGGACGCATTGTCGTAGCTATTTCAGTTTTAAATTTTATCAAAATATAGAAAATTGAGCTAGGTTAATGTCGCCGTTTGATTCGTGTCATCACATAGATACGAATGATTTTGTGCAGACATGTCAAGTTGACTGCCAGTTAAAGTGATCATTATAAATTGATCGTTAGTGCTCAATGAGTAAAAGCATATAAATCAAGCATAATGCATGGCATCAAGCAGTTTGCGAAAGATTGGATAATTTGTACGCCTTGTCGTACCTATTTATGTTTCAAATTTTTTACAACATAGAAAACTGAGCTAGCTTAATGTGAGCGTTTGATTCGTGTAATTATGAGCTCTGAATCAAAAGTTACACAAGTTGATCCGCTAGTTAAAATGATCATTCTAAACTCATCATTGGTGCTCATTGAGTAAAGGCTTATTAATGAAGCATAGTGGCAGTTGTGTTCAAGTGGATTTTTGTAAGAAAAAGAAATGAAAAAAACGAGGTCACTAGATATAAAGCCCGTCTTGTTCCACAATGGTTTTCTCAAAGGCCGGGAATAGATTATGAAGAAACATATTCTCTGGTCTTGAATGCAATTACATTTAGATATTTAATGAGTTTATCATCGTCCAAAAGGTTAGAAATGCACCCTATGGATGTCGTGACTGCATACCTATATGGAACCCTTGATAGTGATATATACTTGAGAATCCCAAAAGGATTCAAGATTCCATAAGGATCAAAGATCTCTAAAGGACCCAAAGAACTATATTCGGTCAAATTACAGCGATCATTATATGGATTAAAACAATACGGACGCATGTGCTATAATCGCTTAAGTGAATATCTATTAAAAAGGATATATTAACAATGCGATATGCCCTTGCGTATTTATAAAAAAATCCCCATCAGGCTTTGTGATCATTGTTGTTTATGTAGATGACCTGAATATAATTGGAACTCAAAAGGAAATTTATGGAATCTTGTCACAATGTGGAAAATTGGGCTAGCATAGCGTGGGAGTTGGATTCATCTTGAAATGATCATTCTAAATTGATCATTATAACTGATCATTGGTGCTCATTGAGTAAAGGCTCATTAATGATGCATAATGCATGGCATCAAGCAGATTGTGATAGATTGGATTACTTGGGGCTTTGTAATAGCTATTTCACTCTTAAACTATTTAATAATATAGAAAATTGAGCTAGCTTGCCATGAGTGTTGGATTCGTGTCATTCTGAGCTCAGAATCAAAAGTTATAGACGATTTAGTGCAGAAATGTCAAGTTGATCTGCCAATTAAAATGATCATTCTAAATTGATCATTGATGCTCATTGATTAAAGGCTTATTAATGAAGCATAATGCGTGGCATCACACTGTTTGCGATAGATGCAACTACTTGGAGGCTTTGTTGTAGCTATTTCAGTCTTAAATTTTCACTCTTAAATTTTCACTCTTAAATTTTCACTCTTAAATCTTAGATTGGATTGCTTGGTGGCTTTGTAATAGCTATTTCACTCTTAAACTTTTTCGTAACATTGAAAATTGAGGTAGTTTGACGTGGGCATTGGACTCGTGTCATTCTGAGCTCTGAATCAAAAGTTATAGATGATTAGAGCGGACATGTCAAGCTGATCGGCCAGTTAAAATGATCATTTTAATCTGACCATTGGTGCTCATTGAGTAAATTCTTATTAAAGAAGCGTAATGTGTGGTATCACGCAGTTTGCGATATATTCGATTACTTGGAGGCTTTGTCATAGCTATTTCAGTCTTCAATTTTTTCACAATATAGAAAATTGAGCTAGTTTATCGTGGGCATTGGATTCCCGTCTGAGCTCTGAATCAAAAGTTACGGAAGATTTTGTGCGGACATGTCAAGTTGACCAGTAGTTAAAATGATCATTTTAAACTGATCATTGGTGCTCCTTGAGTAAAGGCTTGTAAATGAAGCATAATGCATGGCATCTCGCAATTTGGGATATATTGGATTACTTGGAAGCTTTATCTTAGCTATTTCGGTCATAAATTTTGTCACAATATAGAAAATTGAACTAGCTTAATGTGTGCATTGGATCCGTGTCATTATGAGCCCTGAATCAAAAGTTATGGACGATTTTGTGCGGATATGTCAAGCTGATCGGCTAGTTAAAATGATCATTCTAAACGGATCATTATTGCTCATTAAGTAAAGGCTTATTAATCAAGCATAATGCATGGCATCAAGCAGTTTGTGATAGATTGGATTACTTGGAAGCTTTGTCATAAATATTTTAATCTTAAATTTTGTCACAATATAAAAAATTGAGCTAATTTAACATGGGCATTTGATTCATATCATTTTGAGTTCTGAATCAAAAGTTACAGATCATTTTGTACGGTTATGTCATGTTGATCGGAGAGTTAAAATGATTATTCTAAACTGATCATTGGTGCTCATTGAGTAAAAGCCTATAAATGAAGAATAATGCATGGCATCAAGCATTTTGCGATACATTGGATTACTTGGACTCTTTATCGTAGCTATTTCAGTCTGAAATTTTTTCACAATATAGAAAATCGAGCTAGCTAACGTGAACGTTGGATTCGTGTCAATCTGAGCTCTGATTCAAAAGTTACTGATGATTTAGTGTGGACATTTCAAGCTGATCCCTCAGTTAAAATGATCATTCTAATCTGATCATTGGTGCTCATTGAGTAAAGGCTTATTAATAAAGTGTATTTGGTGGCATCATGAAGTTTGGGATAGATTGGATTACTTGGAGGTTTTGTCATAGCTATTTTAGTCTTAAAATTTGTACAATGTAAAAACTTGAGCTAGATTAACGTGGGCATTGGATTCGTGTAATTCTGAGCTGGGAATCAAAAGTTACACCACGATTTTGTGCGGATATGTCAAGTTGATCGGAGAGTTAAAATGATCATTCTAAACTGATCATTGCTGCTCACTGATCAAAGGCTTATTAATGAATCATAGTGCATGACATCAAGCAGTTCGCAATAGATTCGTTTACTTGGAGGCTTTGTCGTAGCTATTTCAGTTTAAATTTTTTTCAAAATATATAAAACTGAGCTACTTTAATGTGGGCATTGGACTCGTGTCATTCTGAACTTTGTATCAGAAGTTATAGACGATTTAGTGCAGAGATGTCAAGCTGATCGGCCAGTTAAAATGATCATTTTAAAGTGATCATTGGTGCTCATTGAGTAAATGCTTATTAATCAAGCATAATGCATACCATCACACTATTTGTGAAAGATTGGATAATTTGTACGCCTTGTCGTAGCTATTTATTTCTTAAATTTTTTACAACATAGAAAATTGAGCTAGCTTAACATGAGCGTTTGATTTGTGTAATTATGGACTCTGAATTAAAAGTTACAAACGATTTAGTGCGGATTTGTCAAGTTGATCGGCTAGTTAAAATGATCATTCTAAACTCATCATTGGTGCTCATTGAGTAAATGCTTATTAACGAAGCATAGTGGCAGTTGGGTGCAAGTGGATTTTTGTAAGAAAAAGAAATGTGAAAAACGAGGTCACTAGATATAAAGCCCGTCTTGTTCCACAATGGTTTTCTCAAAGGCCGGGAATAGATTATTAAGAAATATATTCTCTGGTCGTGAATGCAATTACATTTAGATATTTAATGAGTTTATCATCATCCAAAAGGTTAGAAATGCACCCTATGGATGTCGTGACTGCATACCTATATGGCACCCTTGATAGTGATATATACATGAGAATCCCAGCAGGATTCAAGATCCCATAAGGATCAAAGATTTCTAAAGGACCCATGTGGTATAATTGCTTAAGTGAATACCTGTTAAAAAAGGATATATTAACAATGTGATATGCCCTTGCGTATTTATAAAGAAATTCCCATCAGGCTTTGTGATCATTGTTGTTTATGTAGATGACCTGAATATAATTGGAACTCAAAAGGAAATTTGTGGAATCTTGTCACAATATGGAAATTTGGGCTAGCTTTGCATGGGCATTGGATTCATCTTGAAATGATCATTCTAAATTGATCATTCTAACTGATCATTGGTGCTCATTGAGTAAAATCTTATTAATGATGCATGATTCATAATGCATGGCATCAAGCAAATTGTGATAGATTGGATTATTTGGGGGCAGCTATTTCACTCTTAAACTTTTTAATAATATAGAAAATTGAGCTAGCTTGCCATGAGTGCTGGATTCGTGTCATTCTGAGCTCAGAATCAAAAGTTATAGACGATTTAGTGCAAAAATGTCAAGTTGATCTGCCAATTAAAATAATCATTCTAAATTGATCATTGATGCTCATTGATTAAAGGCTTATTAATGAAACATAATGCGTGGCATCACATTGTTTGTGATAGATGCAACTACTTGGAGGCTTTGTTGTAGCTATTTCAGTCTTAAATTTTCACTCTTAAATTTTCCCTCTTAAAACTGAGATTGGATTACTTGGGGGCTTTGTAATAGCTATTTCACTCTTAAACTTTTTCATAACATAGAAAATTGAGGTAGTTTGACGTTGGTATTGGATTCGTGTCATTCTGAGCTTTGAATCAAAAGTTATAGATGATTAGAGCGGACATGTCAAGTTGATCAGCCAGTTAAAATGATCATTTTAAACTGACCATTGGTGCTCATTGAGTAAATGCTTATTAAAGAAGCGTAATGTGTGGCATCATGCAGTTTGTTATATTCGATTACTTGGAGGCTTTGTCATAGCTATTTCAGTCTTCAATTTTGTCACAATATAGAAAATTGAGCTAGTTTATTGTGGGCATTGGATTCTCGTCATTCTGAGCTCTGAATCAAAAGTTACGGAAGATTTTGTGCGGACATGTCAAGTTGACCGGTAGTTAAAATGATCATTTTAAACTGATCATTGGTGCTCCTTGAGTAAAGGCTTATAAATGAAGCATAATGCATGGCATCACGAAATTTGGGATATATTGGATTACTTGGAGGCTTTATCTTAGCTATTTCTGTCTTAAATTTTGTCACAATATAGAAAATTGAACTAGCTTAATCTCTGCATTGGATTCGTGTCATTATGAGCCCTGAATCAAAAGTTATGGACGATTTTGTGTGGACATGTCAAGCTGATCGGCTAGTTAAAATCATCATTCTAAAGTGATCATTAGTGCTCATTAAGTAAAGGCTTATTAATGAAGCATAATGCATGAGGTCAAGTAGTTTATGATAGATTGAATTACTTGGAAGCTTTGTCGTCAATATTTTAGTCTTAAATTTTGTCACAATATAAAAATTGAGCTAATTTAACAAGGGCATTGGATTCATGTCATTTTGAGCCCTGCATCAAAAGTTACAGACAATTTTGTACGGTTATGTCATGTTGATCGGAGAGTTAAAATGATTATTCTAAACTGATAATTGGTGCTCATTGAGAAAAAGCCTATAAATGAAGAATAATGCACGGCATCAAGCATTTTGCGATAGATTGGATTACTTGGACGCTTTATCGTAGCTATTTCAGTCTGAAATTTTTTCACAATAAAGAAAATCGAGCAAGCTAATGTGAACGTTGGATTCGTGTCAATCTCAGCTCTGATTCAAAAGTTACTGGCGATTTACTGCGGATATGTCAAGCTGATATTTCAGTTAAAAAGATCATTCTAATCTGATCATTGGTGCTCATTGAGTAAAGGCTTATTAATAAAGCATATTGGGTGGCATCACGAAGTTTGGGATAGATTGGATTACTTGGAGGTTTTGTCATAGCTATTTTAGTCTCAAAATTTGTACAATATAGAAAACTGAGCTAGATTAACGTGGGCATTGGATTCGTGTAATTCTGAGCTGGGAATCAAAAGTTACACCACGATGTTGTGCGGATATGTCAAGTTGATCGGCGAATTAAAATGATCATTCTAAACTGATCATTGCTGCTCACTGATCAAAGGCTTATTAATGAATCATATTGCATGACATCAAGCAGTTTGCAATAGATTCGATTACTTGGAGGCTTTGTCGTAGCTATTTTAGTCTTAAATTTTTTCACAATATATAAATCTGAGCTACCTTAATGTGGGCGTTGGAATCGTGTCATTCTGAACTTTGGATCAGAAGTTATAGACGATTTAGTGCAGAGATGTCAAGCTGATCGGCCAGTTAAAATGATCATTTTAAAGTGATCATTGGTGCTCATTGAGTAAATGCTTATTAATCAAGCATAATGCATGGCATCACGCTATTCGCAATAGATTCGATTACTTGGAGGCTTTGTCGTAGCTATTTTTAGTCTTAATTTTTGTAACAATGAAGAAAAATGTGCTAGCTTAACGTGGGCATTCGATTCGTGTCATTCAGAACTCTGAATCAAAAGTTACAGACGATGTAGTACAGACATGTCAAGTTGATCGGCCAGTTAGAATGATCATTCTAAATTGATAATGGGTGCTCCTTGAGTAAAGGCTTATAACGAAAGCATAATGCATGGCATCAAGCGGTTTGGGATAGATTGGATTACTTGGAGGCTTTGTTGTACCTGTTTCATTCTCAAATGTTATCACAATATGGAAAATTGAGCTAGCTTAACCTGGGCGTTGGATTCGTGTCATTCTAAACTCTATATCAAAAGTTAAAGATGATTTAGTGCAGAAATGTCAAGTTGATCAGCTAGCTAAAATGATCATTCTAAACTGATCACTAGTGCTCATTGAGTAAAGGCATATAAATGAAGCATAATGCATGGCATCATGCAGTTTGGTATAGATTTGATTACTTTGAGGCCTTTTCAAAGCTATTTCGTCCTTAAACTTTTTCACAATATAGAAAATTTAGTTAGCTTAACGTGGGCGTTGGATTCATGTTATTCTGAATTCTAAATCAAGAGTTACTGACGATTTAGTGTAGACATGTCAAGTTGATCGGCCCGTTAAAATAATCATTTTTAACTGATCAATGGTGCTACTTGAGTAAAGGCTTATAAAGAGAGTGTAATGCATGACATCACTCAGTTTGGGATAGATTGGATTAATTGGACACTTTGTCGTAGCTCTTTCAGTCTCGAACATTGAAACAATATGGAATTTTGAGCTAACTTATCATGAGCGTTGGATTCATTTCATTTTGAACTCTAAATTAAACGTTAAAGACAATTTAGTGCGGACATGTCAACTTGATCTGCTAGCTAAAATGATCATTCTAACTTGGTCATTGGTGTTCATTGAGCAAAGGTGTATAAATGAAGCATAATGTATGGCATCACGCATCTTGGGATAGATTGGATTAGTTGGAGGCTTTGTCGCAACTATTTCGTTCTTAAACTTTGTCACAATATAGAAAATTGAACTAGCTTTACTTGGGCGTTGGATTCGTGTCATTCAGGAATGTAAATAAAATGTTATTGATGGTTAGTGCGGACATGTAAACTTGATCAAATGGTTAAAATGAACATTTTAAACTGATCATTGGTGTTTAGTGAGTAAAGGCGTATAGATGAGGCATAATGCATCGCATCACAGAGTTCTTGATAGATTAGATTACTTGGAGGTCTTTTCATAGTTATTTCGGTTTTAAATTTAGTAACAATAAAGAAAATTGAGTTAGTTTAACGTTATCGGAACATAAGCATTGTTTCACTAATTCACATGTTATAATATATATCAAAAAGAAAATCCTGACCATTAAAAGTTAAATTTTCAAAAATACGACAAGAATAAAGTTAAAATTTAAATGCTCAAACTATAAACCCTAAATCATAAAAAATCCAAATATTTAAATTAGAGATATCTAAAATCATTTTTAGTGTTTAATGTATTTTTAAAAGAAAGACTTGTAGTGGTATTTAAAAAACTAATAGTGATATTTTTGAATAAAAATTTTTGGGATATTTTTAGGGTAGTTCTGATATATCAAAATCTAAACTGATCAGCTTGTCAAAATGATAATTCTAAACTGATCATTGTTGCTCATTGAGTAAAGGCGCATAAATAAAGCATAATGCATGGCATCACGTAGTTTAGGATAGATTAGATTACATGGAGGATTTTTTTGCAGCTATTTTAGTCTATAATTTTGTCACAATATAGAAAATTGAGCTAGATTAACGTTGGCGTTGGATTTGTACCATTCTGAGCTTTGAATCAAAAGTTATAGACGATTTAGTGCGGACATGTCAAGTTAATTGGATAGTTAAAATGATCATTCTAAACTGATCATTGGTCCTCATTGAGCAAGGGCTTATTAACCAAGCATAATGCAGTTTAAGATAGACTCGATTACTTGGAGAGTTTGTCGTACCTATTTTAGTATTAAATTTTGTCACAATATAGAAAATTGAGCTAGCTTAACGTTGGCATTGGATTCCGGTCATTCTAAGCTCTGAATCAGAAGTTACAGACAATTTAGTGCGGCATTGTCAAGTTAACCGGCAATGTCAAATAATAATTCTCAACTGATCATTTATGCTCGTTTAGTAAAGGCTTATTAATGAAACATAATGAATGGCATCAAGCAGTTTTCGAGAGATTGGATTACTTGGAGGCTTTGCCATAGCTATTTTGATCTTAAGTTTTTTTCACAATATAGAAAATTGAGATACCTTAATGTGAGCGTTGGATTTGTGTCATTCTGAACTGTGAATCAAAAGTTATAGACTATTTATTGCAGACATGTCAAGCTGATCCGGCAGTTAAAATGATCATTCTAAACTGATCATTGGTGCTCAGTGAGAAAATGCTTATTAATCAAGCATGATGCATGGCATCATGCTGTTTGCGATATATTCGATTACATGGAAGCTTTGTGGTAGCTATTTTAGTGTTAAATTTTTTCACAATATAGAAAACTGAGCTACCTTAATGTGGGCTTTGTATTCGTGTCATTCTAAATTTTGAATCAAAAGTTATAGACAATTTAGTGCGGACATGTCAAGCTGATTGGCCAGTTAAAATGATCATTCTAAACTGATCATTGGTGCTCATTGAGTAAAGGGTTAATAATCAAGCATAATCCATGTAATCACGCTGTTTGCGATTGCTTCGATTACTTCGAAGCTTTGTCGTAGCAAATTCAATCTTAAATTTTGTCACAGTATAGAAAATTTAGCTATCTTAACGTGGGTGTTGGATTCGAGTCATTCTGACCTCTGAATCAGAAGTTACGGACGATTTTGTGCAGACATGTCAAGTTAATCGGTGAGTTAAAATGATCATTCGCAACTGATCATTTGTACTCATTGAGTAAAGGCTTATTAATCCAGCATAATGCATGGCATCACGCTGTTTTTGATAGATTTGATTACTTGGAAGCTTTGTCGTAGCTATTTCAGTTTTAAATTTTGTCATACTATAGAAAAATGAGCTAGCTTAACTTTGGCATTCGATATGTGTCACTATGAACTCTGAATTAAAAATTATAGAATATTTCATGCGGACATGTCAAGTTGATTGCCTAGTTTAAATGGTCATTCTAAATTGATCATTGGTGCTCATTGAGTAAAGGCTTATTAATGAAACACAATGAATGGCAGTAGGCAGATTGTGATAGAATGGATTAGTTGGGGGCTTTGTAAGAGCTATTTTTGTCTTAAATTTTTTCACAATATAGAAAATTGAGCAAGCTTAACGTGAGCGTTAGAATCGTGTAATTCTGAACTCTGAATCAAAAGTTATAGATGATTTTGGGTGGACATGTCAAGTTGATATGCCAATTAAAATAATCACTCTAAAGTGATCATTGGTGCTCATTGAGTAAAGGCTTATTAATGAAGCATAATCCATGGCATCACACAGTTTGCGATAGATTCAACTACTTGGAGGCTTTGTTGTAGCTATTTCAGTCTTAAATTTTCACACAATATAGAAAATTGAGGTACTTTAACGTGTGCATTGGATTTGTGTCATTCTGAGCTCTAAATCAAAAGTTATAGAGGATTTAGTGCGGACATGTCAAGCTGATTGGCTAGTTAAAATGATCATTCTAAACAGATGATTTGTGCTCATTGAGCAAAGGCTTATTAATCAAGCAAAATGCATTGCATCAAGCTGTTTGCGATAGATTCGATTACTTGGAAGCTTTGTAATAGGTATTTCAGTATTATATTTTGTACCACAATAGAAAATTGCGCGAGCTTAATGTGGGCTTTGGATTCGTGTCATTCTGAGGTATAAATCAATAGTTACGGGCGATTTCGCGGGGACATGTCAAGTTGCCGACTAGTTAAAATGATCATTATAAACTAATCATTGGTGCTCATTGAGTAAAGGCTTATTAATGAATCATAATGCATGGCATCAAGCAGTTTGTGGTAGATTTGATTACTTGGAGGCCTTGTTGTAGCTATTTCAGTGTTAAATTTTGTCACAATATAGAAAATTGGGCTAGCTTAACGTAGGCGTTGAATTCGTGTTATTCTAAACTCTGAATCAAAAGTTAAAGATGATTTAGTGCGGACATGTCAAGTTGATCGGTCAGTTAAATTGATCACTCAAACTGGTCAGTGGTCGTCATTGAGCAAAGGTTTACAAATGAAACATAATGCATGGCTTCACGTAGTTTGGGTTAGTTTGGATTACTTGAAGGCGTTGTCATAGCTATTTTGGTTTTAAATTTTGTCTCAATATAGAAAATTGAGCTAGCTTAACGTGAGCGTGGGATTCGTGTCATTTTGAGCATTAAATTTAAAGTAAAAGACGATTTAGTGCGAACATGTCAAGTTGATCGGCCAGTTAAATTGATCATTATACAGTTATCATTGGTGCTCAATGGGCAAAGGTTTACAAATGAAACATAATGCATGGCATCACTTAGTTTGGGATAGATTGGATTATTTGGAGAGTTTGTCGTAGTTATTTCGGTCTTATATTTAGTAACAATATAGAAAATTGAGATAGCTTAATGTGGGCGTTGGATTCGTGTCATTCTGAACTCTGAATCAAAATTTAAATAAGATTTAGTGAGGACATATCAAACTTCTTGGCCAGTTAAATTGATCATTCCAAACTGATCAATGGTGCTCATTGAGCAAAGGTTTACAAATGAAGCATATTGCATGTCATGACGCAATTTGGGATAGATTAATTTACTTGGAGGCTTTGTGATAGCTATTTCGGTTTTAATTTTTTTCACAATCTAGAAAATTGAGCTAGCTTAACGTGGGCGTTGGATTCATGTCATTCTGAGCATTAAATAAAAAGTTAAAGAGGATTTAGTTTGAACATGTCAAGTTGATTGGCAGTTAAATTCTCATTGAGCAAAGGTTTACAAATGAAACATAATGCATGACATCACTTAGTTTGGGATTGATTGGATTACTTAGAGGATTTGTCATAGCTATTTCGGTCTTAAATTATTTTTCAATATAGAAAATTGAGCTAGCTGAACGTGGGTGTTGGATTCGTGTCATTCTAAACTTTGAATCAAAAGTTAAAAACGATTTAGTGCGACCATGTCAAATTGCTCGGCCCGATAAATTGATTATTCCAAACTGCTCACTAGCGGTCATTGAGCGAAGGTTTAGAAATGCAGCATAATGCATGGCATGATGCTGTTTGGGATAGATTGGATTACTTGGAGGCTATGTCGTAGCTATTTTGGTCTTCAATTTTGTCAAAATATAAAAAATTGTGCTAGCTTAACGTGGGCGTTGGATTCGTGTCATCTTGAACATTAAATAAAAGGTTAAAGACGATTTAGTGCGAACATATCGGCAGTGAAATTGATCATTCTACACTGATATTTGTGCTCAATTAGCAAAGGTTTACAAATGAAGCATAATGCATGATATCACGCAGTTTGGGATAGATTGTATTTCTTGGTGGCTTTGTCGTAGCTATTTTAGTCTTAAATTTTGTCAATGTATAGAAAATTAAGCTAGATTAACGTGGGCATTAGATTCGTGTCATTTTGAACACTAATCAAAAGTTAAAGATGATTTTGTGCGAACAGGTCAAGTTGATCAGCCAGTTAAATTGATCCTTCTACACTTGGTGCTCATTGAGCAAAGGTTTACAAATGAAACATAATGCAAGACATCACTTAGTTTGGGATCGATTGGATTAATTAGAGGCTTTGTCATCTCTGTTTTTGTCTTAAATTCTTTTTTCAATATAGAAAATTGAGCTAGCTGAACGTGGGCGTTGGATTCGTGTCATTCTGAACTTTGAATCAAAAGTTAAAAACAATTTAGTGCAACCATATCAAATTGCTCGGCCCGATAAATTGATCATTCGAAACTGCTCACTGGTGGTCATTGACCGAAGGTTTACAAATGGAGCATAATACATGGCATGACGCTGTTTGGATATATTGGATTACTTGGTGGCGTTGTCGTAGCTTTTTTGTCTTAGATTTGGCACAATATAGAAAACTGAGCTAGCTTAACGTGGGCGTTGGATTCATGTCATTCTGAATCAAAAGTTAAAAACAATTTAGGGCAGATATATCAAGTTGATCGGCCAGTTTAATTGATGTTTCTAAAGTGATCATTGGTGCTCATTGAGCAAAGGTTTACAAATGAAGCATAATGCATGGCATCACACAGTTTGGGATAGATTGGAGAATTTGGAGGCTTTGTCATACCTATTTCAGTCTTAAATTTTGTCAAAATATAGAAAATTTTGCTACTTTAGCGCGGAGTTGAATTCGTATCATTCTAAACTCTGAATCAAAAATTAAAGACGATTTAGTGCGAACATGTCAAACTGGTCGGGCAGTTAAATTGATCATTCCAAACCGATCACAGTTACTGATTGAGGAAAGGTTTACAAATGAAGCATAATGCATGACACCACGCAGGTTGGGATAGATTGGATTACTCGGAGGGTTTGTCGTAGCTATATCGGTGTTAAATTTTGTCACAATAGAGAAAATGGAGCTAGATTAACGTGGTCATTGGATTCGTGTCATTCTGAACTCTGAATAAAGAGTATTTAGTGCAGATATGTCAAACTGATTGGCTAGCGAAATAGATCATTCTAGGCTGACCACTATTTCTAATTGAGCAAAGGTTTACAAATGAAGCATAATGTATGGCATGACGCAGTTTTGGATAAATTGGATTACTTGAAGGCTTTGTCGTAGCTATTTCGGTCTACAATTTCGCCACAATATAGAAAATTGAGCTAGCTTAACGTGTGCATTAGATTCGTGTCATTCTGAACAAGAAATCAAAAGTTAAATACGATTTAGTGCGAATTTTTCAAGTCTATCGGCTAGTTAAGTTGATCATTCTACACTGATAATTGGTGCTCCTTGTGCAAAAGTTTTGAAATGAACATAATGTATGACATCACGTAGTTTGTGATAGATTGGATTACTTATAGGCTTTGTCGTAGCTATTTTGTTCTTAAATTTTGTCGCAATATAAAAAATTGAGCTAGATTAACGTGGCCGTTGGATTCGTGTCATTCTGAACTTTGAATCAAAAGTTAACAACAATTTAGTGCGTACATGTCAAACTGTTCGGCCAGTTAAATTGCCCATTCCAAACTGATCACTAGTGCTCATTAAGAAAAGGTTTACAAATGAAGCATAGTTCATGGCATCACGAAGTTTGGGAGAGATTGGATTAGTTGGAGGCTTTGTCGTAGCTATTTTGCTATTAAATTTTGTCAAAATATAGAAAATTGAGCTAGCTTAACGTGTGCGTTGGATTCATATCATTATGAAGTCTGAATCAAAAGTTAAAGACAATTTAGTGCGGACATGTCAAACTGATCGGCCAGTTAAATAAATAATTCTAAACTGATTACTGTTGCTAATTAAGCAAAGGTTAACAAATGAAGCATAATGAATGGCATCACGCAGTTTTGGATAGATTGGATTGCTTGAAGGCTTCATCGCAGCTGTTTTGGTCTTAAGTTTTGTCACAACATAGAAAATTGAGCTAGCTTAACGTGGGTGTTGGATTCGTGTCATTCCGAACACTAAATCAAAAGTTAAGGAAAATTTAGTACGAACATGTCATGTTGATCGGCCAGTGAAATCATTCATTCTGAACTGATCATTGGTGCTCATTGAGCAAAGGTTTAAAAATGAAACATCATGCATGGCATCACTTAGTACGGATAAATTGGATTACTTAGAGACTTTGTTTTAGCTATTTCTATCTTAAATTTTGTCACAATATAGAAAAATGACCTAGCTTAACGTGGGTGTTGGATTCGTGTCATTCTGAACTCTAAATCAAAAGTTAAAGAGGATTTAGTGCGGACATATCAAACTGATCGGCCAGTTCAATAGATCATTCTAAACTGACCACTGTTGCAAATTAAGCAAAGGTTTACATATGAAGCATAATGCATGGCATCACGCAGTTTAGGATATATTGGATTACTTGCACGCTTTGTCGTAGCTATTCCAGTCTTAAATTTTGTCGCATTATAGAAAATTGAGCTAGCTTAACGTGGGCGTTGGATTCATGTCTTTCTGAACTTTGAATCAAAAGTTAAAAACAATTTAATGCGGACATGTCAAACTCCTCGGCCAGTTAAATTTCTCATTCAAAACTGATCATTGGTGCTCTTTGAGCAAAGGTTTACAAATGAAGCATAATGCATGGCATCAATCAGTTTGGGATAGATTGGATTACTACGAGGCATTTTCGTAGCTATTTTGGTCTTAAATTTTGTTGCAATATAGAAAATCGAGCTATACTAAAGAGGACGTTGGATTCGTGTCATTCTGAACTCTGAATCAAAAGTTAAAGACGATTTAGTGCGGATATGTCAAACTGATTGGCCAGTTAAATAGATAATTCTAAGCTGACCACTATTGCTCATTGAGCAAAGGTTTACAAATGAAGCATAATGAATGGCATGACGCAGTTTTGGATAGATTGGATCACTTGGAGGCTTTGTCGTAGCTATTTCGGTCACCAATTTTATCACAATATAGTAAATTGTGCTAGCTTAACGTGGGCGTTGGATTCGTGTCATCCTGAACATTAAATAAGAGGCTAAAGACGATTTAGTGCGAACATGTCATATTGATCGGCCAGTGAAATTCATCATTCTGAACTGATCATTGGTGAACATTGAGCAAAGGTTTAAAAATGAAATATAATGCATGGCATGTTGTAGTTTGGGACATATTGGATTACTTAGAGGCTTTATCGTTGCTATTTTGGTCTAAATTTTGTCACAATATCAAAAATAGCTTAACGTGGGCGTCTGATTCGTGTCATTCTGAAAAGTGAATCAAAAGTTAAAGACGATTTAGTGCATACATGTCGAACTGATCGGCCAGTTAAATAGATAATTCTAAACTGATCACTGTTGCTCATTGAGCAAATGTTTACAAATGAAGCATAATGCATGGCATCACGCAGTTTGCGAGAGATTGGATTACTTGGAGGCTTTGTAGTAGCTATTACGGTCTTTAATTTTGTCACAATATAGAACATTGAGTTAGCTTAACGTGGGCGTTGGATTCGTTTCATTCTGAACACTAAATCAAAAGTTAAACACGATTTGGTGAGAACATGTCAAGTCTATTGGCCATATAAATTGATCATTCTACACTGATCACTGGTGCTCATTGAGCAAAAGTTTACAAATGAAACATAATGCATGGCATCACGTAGTTTAGGATAGATTCGAACACTTAGAGGTTTTGTCGTAGCTATTTCAGTCTTAAATTTTGTCGTAATATAGAAAATTGAGCTACCTTAATGTGGGCATGGATTCGTGTCATTCTTAACATTGAATCAAAAGTTGAAAATAACTTAGTGCAGACATGTCGGACTGCTCGGCCACTTAAATTGATCATCCAAACTGATCCCTGGTGCTCATTGAACAAAGGTTTACAGATGAAGCATAATGCATGGCATCACGCAGTTTGGTATATATTGGATTACTTGGAGACTTTTTCGTAGCTAATTTGGTGTTAATCTTGTCACAATATAGATATTGGAGCTAGCTTAACATAGGCGTTGGAGTCGTGTCATTCTGAACACTAACTCAAAACATAAAGACGATTTTGTGCGAACATGTCAAGTCTATTGGCTAGTTAAATTGATTATTCTAGACCAATCACTGGTTTTCATTGAGCAAAGGTTTACAAATGAAACATAATGAATGGCATCACCCAGTTTGGGATTGATTGGATTACTTGGAGGCTTTGTCGTAGCTTTTTTGGTTTTAAATTTTGTCACAATATAGAAACGTGAGCGAGCTTAACGTGGGCGTTGGATTCGTGTCATGCTGAACACTAAATCAAAAGTTAAAGAAGATTTAGTGCGAACATGTCAAGTCTATCCGCCAGTTAAATTGATAATCCTACACTGATCAGTGGTGCTCATTGAGCAAAATTTTACAAATGAAACATAATTCATAGCATCACGTAGTTTGGGATAGATTGTATTACTTATGGGCTTTGCCGTAGCTATTTCGGTCTTAAATTTTGTCGCAATATAGAAATTGAGCTACATTAACGTGGGCGTTGGATTCGTGTCATTCTAAACATTGAATTAAAAGCTAAAAACAATTTAATGCGGACATGTCAAACTGCTCGGCCAGTTAAATTGATCATTCTAAACTGAACGTTGGTGCTCATTGAGCAAAGGTTTACAAATGAAGCATAATGCATGACATCACGCAGTTTGGGATAGATTGGCAAAGGTTTACAAATGAAGCATAATACATGGCATCACGGTGTTTGAGATAGATTGGATTATTTGGAGGATTTTTCATAGCGATTTTTGTCTTAAATTTTATCACAATATAGAAAATTGTGCTAGCTTAACATGGGCGTTGAATTCGTGTCATTCTAAACTCTGAAACAAAAATTATAGATGATTTAGTGCGGACATGTCAAACTACTCGGCCAATTAAATTGATCATCCAAACTGATCACTGGAGCTCATTGAACAAAAGCTTACAGATGAAGCATAATGCATGACATCATGCAGTTTTGTATAGATTTTCTTACTTGGAGGCTTTTCTGTCGCTAATTCGGTATTAAATCTTGTCACAATATAGAAAATTGAGCTAGTTTAACGTGGGTGTTGGAATCGTGTCATTCTGAACACTAAATCAAAAGTTAAAGACACTTTAGTGCAAACATGTCAAGTCTATCGGCCAGTTTAGTTGTTCATTCTACACTGATCACTAGTGCTCATTGAGCAAAAGTTTACAAATGAAACATAATACATCGCACCACACAGTTCAGGATAGATTGGATTACTTGGAGGCTTTGTCGTAGCTATTTCAGTCTTAAATTCTGTAACAATATAGAAAATTGAGCTAGCTTAACGTGAGAGATGGATTCCTGTCATTATGAACACTAAATCAAAAGTTAAAGACGATTTAGTGCAAACATATCAAGTCTATCGACCAGTTAAGTTGATCAATCTACACTGATCATTGTTGCTCATTGAGCAAAAACTTATAAATGAAACATAATGCATGGCATCATGTAGGTTGGGATAGATTGGATTACTTAGAGGCTTTGTCGTAGCTCTTTCGGTCTTAAGTTTTGTCGCATTATAGAAAATTGAGCTAGCTTAATGTGGGCGTTGGATTCGTGTCATTCTGAACTTTGAATCAACAGTTAAAAACAATTTAGTGAGGACATGTCAAACTGCTCGGCCAGTTAAATTTCTCATTCAAAACTGATCATTGGTGCTCATTGAGGAATGGTTTACAAATGAAGCATAATGTATGACATCACACAGTTTGGGATAGATTGAATTACATGGAGGCATTTTCCTAGCTATTTTGGTCTTAAATTTTGTCACAGTATAGAAAATTGAGATAGCTTAACGTGGGCGTTGGATTTGTGTCATCTGGAACATTAAATAAAAGGTTAAATACGATTTAGTGCGAACATTTCATGTTTATCGGCCAGTGAAATTAATCATTCTGAACTGATCATTGGTGCTCATTGAGCAAAGGTTTTAAATGAAATATAATGCATGGCATGACGTAGATTGGGATAGATTGTATTACTTAGAGGCTTTGTCGTTGCTATTTCGGTCTTAAATTTTGTCACAATATCTAAAATTCAGGTAGCTTAACGTGGGCGTTGAATTCATGTCATTCTGAACTCTGAATCAAAAGTTCAAGACGATTTCATGCGTACATGTGAAACTGATCAGCCAGTTAAATAGATCTTTCTAAACTGATCATTGTTGCTAACTAAAAGAGGTTAACAAATAAAGCATAATGCATGGCATCACGCAGTTTGGGATAGATTGAATTACTTGGAGGATTTGTCGTAGCTATTATGGTCTTAAATTTTTTCACAATATAGAACATTGAGCTTGCTTAATGTGGGCATTGGATTCGTGTCGTTATGAACACTAAATCAAAAGTTAAAGACGATTTGGTGCAAACATGTCAAGTCTATCCGCCAGTTAAATTGATTATTCTACACTATTCATTGGTGCTCAATGAGCAAAATTTACAAATGACACGTAGTTTCGTATATATTTGATTACTTAGATGTTTTGTCATAGCTATTTCAGTCTTAAATTTTGTCGTAATATAGAAAATTGAGCTACCTTAATGTGGGTGTTGGATTCGTGTCATTCAAAAGTTAAAAGTTCAAAATAATTTAGTGCGGACATGTCAAACTGCTCGGCCAGTTAATTGATCATCCAAACTGATCACTGGTGCTGGTTGAACAAAGGTTTACAGATGAATCATAATGCATGACATCAAGCAGTTTGGTATATATTGGATTACTTGGAGGCTTTTTCGTAGCTAATTCAGTGTTAAATCTTGTCACAATATAGAAAATTGAGCTAGATTAACGTGGGCGTTGGAGTCGTGTCATTTTGAACACCAAATCAAAAGCTAAAGATGATTTAGTGCGAACATGTCAACTCTATCGGCCAGTTAAATTGATAATTCTACACCGATCACTGGGGCTCATTGAGCAAATGTTTACAAATAAAACATAATGCATGTCATCACGCAGTTTGGGATAGATTGGATTGCTTGGAGGCTTTTTCGTAGCAATTTTGGTTTTAAATTTTGTCACAATATCGAAACGTAAGCTAGCTTAACGTGGGCATTGGATTCGTGTCATGCTGAACACTAAATCAAAAGCTAAAGACGATTTAGTGCAAACATGTCAAGTCTATCAGCCAGTAAAATTTATAATTCTACACTGATCATTGGTGCTCATTGAGCAAAAGTATACAAATGAAACATCATGCAAGGCATCACTTAGTTTGGGATAGATTGTATTACTTATGGGCTTTGTCGTAGCTATTTCGGTCTTAAATTTAATCGCAATATAGAAAATTGAGCTACCTTAACGTGGCGTTGGATTCGTGTCATTCTGAACATTGAATTAAAAGCTAAAAACAATTTAGTGCAGACATCTCAAACTGCTTGGCCAGTTAAATTGATCATTCCAAACTGAACACAGGTGCTCATTGAGCAAAGGTTTACAAATGAAGCATAATGCATGGCATCACGCAGTTTGGGATAGATTGGACTATTTGGAGGTTTTGTTGTAGCTATTTCGGTGTTAAATTTTGTCACAATATAAAAAATTGAGCTAGCTTAATATGGGCGTTGGATTCGTCTCATTCTGAACTCTGAATCAAAAGTTAATGATGATTTAGTACGGATATGTCAAGTTGATCGGCCAGTTTAGTTGATCATTCTAAACTGATCATTGCTGCTCATTGAGCAAAGGTTTACAAATGAAGCATAATGCATGACATGACGCCGTTTTGGATAGATTGGATTACTTGGAGGCTTTGTCGTAGCTATTTTGGATTTAAATTTTGTTGCAATATTGAAAATTGAGCTAGCCTAACATGGACGATGGATTCGTGTCATTATGAACACTAAATCAAAGATTAAAGACGATTTAGTGTGTACATGTCAGGTCTATCGACCAGTTAAATTGATCTTTCTACACTGATCATTGGTGCTCATTGAGCAAATGTTTACAAATGAATCATAATGCATGGCATCACGTAGTTTGGGATAGATTGGATTACTTAGAGGCTTTTTCGTAGCTATTTTGGTGTTAAATTTTGTCACAATATAGAAAATAGAGCTACCTTAACGTGGCCGTTGGATTCGTGTCATTATGAACTCTGAATCAAAAGCTAAAAACGATTTAATGCAGATATGTCAAGCTGATCGGCCAGTTAAATTGATCATTCTAAACTAATCATTGGTGTTCATTGACCAAAGTTTTACAAATGAAGCATAATGCATTGTATCTCGCTGTCTGAACTAGATTGGATTACTTGGACGCTTTGTCATAGCTATTTCGGTCTTAAATTTTGTCACAATATAGAAAATTGTGCTAGCTTACCGTGGGCGTCGAATTCGTGTCATTCTAAACTCTGAATCAAAAGTTAAATATGATTTAGTGCGTACATGTCAAACTGATCGGCTAGTTAAATAGATCATTCTAAACATATCACTGTTGTTCATTGAGCAAAGGTTTACAAATGAAGCATAATGCATGGCATCACACAGTTTGGGAGAGATTGGATTACATGGAGGCTTTGTCGTAGATATTTCGGTCATAAATATTGTCACAAAATAGAAAATTGATCTAGATTAACGCGGGCATGGGATTCGTGTCATTATGAACAGTAAATCAAAAGTTAAATACGATTAAGTGCGAACATGTCAAGTCTATCGGTGATACAATCCTTGAATCAAGCCGTAACACGCGTGGACTGGTTTGAGGAGATTAGGCGAGAAACTCGGCCTTAGGCTTCTGGATGGAGGTTTTCTGGTGGGTATTGGATGGAGAGGTGAAGTGAATCAGACGAGGGGTGATGAACCTCGTGATAAATCACGACGTAGAAGCTACGAGGGCTGGTCTCGACTAGGGTTCTAAGCGCAAGAGCTTTAGGGGAAAACTCTTAGGAAGAAAGTTCTATCTTTATTAATATCAAAAAGTTGTCGAACTACAATGCTGAAGGAGCCTTATTAATATGCTCGGCAGCTTGACCTTCTAGGGTCGACCCAAATTAGAAAAATGGAAAAGTTACAAAAGTGCACAAGGAAAATTACGAAAAGGAAATAATCGAAAAAGGACAACTACCTAAATTGTTCTTGACTCAAAAATGTAAAACTTCTAATTCCTACCCTGCAAAACAGAAAAGGCAAGTATATAATTGAAAACTTACCATTCTTACCTTTTGGCCAAGAAATGGAAGGTGACCGACCTTGTGGCATGCACGCGCCT
Source organism: Pugionium cornutum (assembly GCA_018901935.1). NCBI lineage: Eukaryota > Viridiplantae > Streptophyta > Magnoliopsida > Brassicales > Brassicaceae > Pugionium > Pugionium cornutum. The sequence continues at coordinate 25,498,523 of JAENJI010000013.1, read as the reverse complement.
AACTCCTAGTCTTCGACTTGGAGTATGGTTATGAATTGTTGGTCCCTGACCTCTTTTGCTATGAAAGCCCAAGTCTCTGGACTCTTCCCTGTACTCTTGGCCCAATGCTCCTTGTCGATGATCTTTTAGGAGTTTGTCTACCCACAAGCTGAACTTGTGGAAGAGTGCCCTTGTTCTGCTCCTTGTCATGGCTCCTGGTGGCACCACTGGTGTAGAGACTTCATCCAGGTTCATGCCTTGAAGCTGGTAGCTTAGCTGATCCGAGTCTCGTTGTGTAGATGTGGAAATGGTGGTGCAATCGGCTGAATCAGCTGGACTGTGCGAGGAGCTGGCCGAGTTGTCAACGGAGCCGGCCAGATTGATTTCTGAACCTGCGGCATCACCAGTTGTGCCGGCGGTGTTGCTCACATCACCACCAGTTGGATCAGAGGTTTGGGCCTCTTCGTCGGAAAAGTTGGCCGGCCCGGCCCGGCTGATCATAGGGCCGGCAGTACCGCTTGGGCCGGCAGACGTGCCAAATGGCTCGGCTGTCTCGGGCAAGCATTCTGGTCGGCCATTCTGGTCTTCTCGCCGGCCAGACGATCTGATGCCCTCATCATCCCCTCCCCCTTCAGTTGGTTTTGACCTCAAAACTGGCTCATCTGCAAGGAAAGGAGCTAAATTATTTACATTGAATGTGTTAGACACATTAAACTCACCTAGAAGCTCAATCCGGTAGGCGTTGTTGTTGATCCTCTCCAGCACTCTGAATGGCCCATCTCTTCTTGGGGCCAGCTTGGAACTCCTTAGGTTGGGGAACCTCTCTTGCCGTAAGTGTAGCCACACCCTATTGCCTGGTTGAAAACTCATCTCTCTTCTCCCCTTGTTGGTGTGAGTCACGTACTGCCCGGTCCTCTTCTCCAGGTTCTCTGCTACCTTCTGGTGTATCGTCTTGATGAATTCCGCCTTGGATGCTCCATTGAGGTTGGTCATTTCTGCTGGTGGCAGTGGTGTTTGCTCCAAGGGTGTTTGAGGGTTGAAACTCTAGACCACTTCAAAAGGGGTCTTCTTTGTGGCTGAATGCATTGCTCGGTTGTACGCAAACAATATGAATGGCAGGCAGTCCACCCATGTCTTAAGGTTCTTCCCTATTGTGGTCCTGAGAAGAGTCGACAATGTCCGGTTGACTGCTTCAGTTTGGCCATTAGTTTGAGGATGGCAGGTGGTAGAGAAGAGCAGCTTCATGCCTAGCTTCCTCCAGAGGGTCCTCCAGAAGGAAGCTTAACGTGGCGTTGGATTCGTGTCATATATATTGCTTGAAAAAGTAATATATATTTCTTGATACAATGAAATTGAAATGTAATAAATGCAATTGTTTTCATAGTATTTACCTCTCTAGTGGCCGAATATATTCAGAATTCCACAAAACATATGCATGTGCATATTTGTATTCTTTTTCAAAGAGCCATATTTCTTTACATTTATCACTTGGACGACCCATGTTCGTAAATATATCCGACACTACGGGATCCTGATATACAGGGACGTCACCTTTATCGAATTTTATATACCTGTATATATATTATTACACGATATATTCAGCACGAAAGTTTACCATTCATAATAAAATAATTAATTAATAAACATACGAATTTATGGTACCTGTTTTTCATGCGTATGTGGGCAGAAAAGTAATGCTCCGAGAAGTAAAATATCTCATCATTCACATATGATTCAACACTCGACCCTGCAGCATATCGTTTGTTCTTCGCCTTGCTTTTCAATTTTTTAAAAAACCTTTCAAATGGATACATCCACCTCTATTGCATAGGTCCACCCAGTTCAGCTTCGTATGGTAGATGTACAGGAAGGTGCTCCATGACGTCAAAAAATGAAGTGGAAAGATCTTTTCCAAATTGCACAAAATTATGACTATGTTTCCTTCAGAATTCAGACACGGCTTTGTTGTAATGATATGGAGCATAGATCACGGAAAAATCCTTCAATCCCTATATATACCATCTAGAATTAGTTAGTACATGCAATTATTATTAATTTACGTACTTATAATATAAAATATATTTCTTAGTATATATGTCTGATAATGCTAGATGAACGTTTCGTGGTAAAAGTTCTGCAAATATAAAAGGGAGAAGCCTTTCCATAAAAACATGGCAGTCATGGATTTTCATGCCCAATAGCATTAGTCCATCCATATCCACACAATTTGCTAAATCTGCTCCGTAGTCATCCAAATATTTGACATCATTTTTGATACATTACTGTAACCGTTCTTTCGCTTTTTGTGTCAATCGAAATATAGAGAATGGAGCATTACCCCTACCATCCACGTGCAACTCTTTTTTAGAGTAAAACTTTGCAATATCCAACCTTGACTTAACTGTATCTTTTTATTTCTCTTTCACATTCATAACAGTATTAATGATGTTATCGAAGAAATTCTTCTCTATATGCATCACATCAAGATTATGTCAAAGGTTAAGATCCGTCCAGTATGACAACTCCCAAAATATGCTTTCTTTGTGCCAATTATGCTAGCTGTCGTAACCTTCTTCTTTACTTTCATGACCGTTTCCTCCGTAGTCAGATGTTCTTAGAGGATTGACAGTTTTTATTCGCTCATATAAAACTTCTTCGCCTCTCAATGATTGTGGAGGATAGTCATTCAAAGCGTGCTTCCCCTTTAAATTTTTTTAAAATTTTCCATAGCGGGTGACCGTTAGGAAGAAACCTTCTGTGACAATCAAACCAACATGTCTTTCTACCATTTGGTAATTGAAATGCCTTCGTATCATCTATACAAATTGGACAAGCCAGTCTACCATGCGTTGTCCATCCTGACAACATTCCATAAGCGGGAAAATCGCTTATCGTCCATAGTAACACAGCTTTTGGATTGAAATTTTGATTCAACGATACATCGTATGAATCGCTTATCATTCGGGGTTTTGGAGGCTTTGACGTAGCTATTTCGGTCCTACATTTTGTCACAAAATAGAAAATTTAGCTAACTTAACATGCGCATTGGGTTCGTGTCATTCTGAACTCTAAATCAAAAGTTACGGACGATTTAGTCCGGACATATCAAGTGATCAGTCAGTTAAATTTTGGTTAATGCATGGAATGAAGCATAATGCATGGAATCACGCAGTTTGGGATAGATTTGATTACTCGGAGGCTTTTTCGTAGCTATTTCCGTCTTAAATTTTGTCACAACATAAAAACTTCAGCAAGCCTAACGTGGGCATTGGGTTCGTGTCATTCTGAAGTCTAAATCAAAAGTTAGTGACGATTTAATAGGGACATATCAAGTGATCGGTCAGTCAAAATGATCAGTCTAAATTGATCATGGGTGCTCCTTGAGTAAAGGCTTATAAATGAAACATAATTCATGGCATCACGGAGTTTGGGATACATTGGACTACTTGGAAGCTTTGTTGTAACTCTTTCAGTCTCACATGTTGTCATTAAAGATAATTGAGCTAGCTTAACGTGGGAGTGGGATTCGTCTCAATCTGAATTCTAAATCAAAAGTTATGTACGATTTAATGCGGACATGTCAAGTGATCGGCCAATTAAAATTATAATTATAATCTGATCATCGGTGCTCCTGGAGTAAAAGCTTATAAATGAAGCATAATGCATGGCATCACGCTGTTTGGGATACATTGAATTATTTGGAGGCTTTTATGTAGCTCTTTCAGTCACAAATGTTGTAAAAATGTGGTAAATTGAGCTTGCTTAACATGGGCGTTGGATTCGTATCATTCTCAAGTCTAAGTCAAAAGTGACAAACTATTTAGTGCGGACATGTCAAGTTGATGGTCCAGTTAAAATGATCATTCTAAACTAAATTGATCACTGGTGCTCCTTGAGAAAGGCTTATAAATGAAGCATAATGCATGGCATCACGCACTTAGGGAGACATTAGATTACATGGAGGCTTTGTAGTAGCTCTTTCAGTCTCAAATTTTGTCACAACATGGAAAGCTAGCTTAATGTGGGCGTTGGACTCATGTCATTTTGAGCTCTAAATCAATGTTAAATACGATTTAGTGTGGATATGACAAGTTTATCAGCTAGTTAAAATGATCATTCTAAACTGATCAATGGTGTTCATTGGGTAAAGGCTTATAAACGAAGCATAATTAATGACATCACGAAGTTTGGGATAGATGGGATTAGTTGGAGGATTTTTTGTAACTATTTCGGTATTAAATTTTGTGATAATATTGAAAATTAACCTATCTTATCGTGGGTGTTGGATTCATCTCAATTCGAACTCTAAATCATAAAATACGAACGATTTAGTGCAGGCATATCAAGTGATCGGCCTGTTATAATGATCGTTCTAAGCTGAAAATTGGTGCTCATTGAGTAAAGGCATATAAACGAAGCATAATGGATGACATCACGCAGTTTGTGATAGATTGGATTACTTGGAGGCTTTTTTGTTACTATTTCGTTCTTAAATTTTGTCACAATTTTGGAAATTGACATAGCTTATCGTGGGTGTTGGATTCATTTCATTTCGAACTCTAAATCATAAAATATGGATGATTTAGTGCAGACGCAGATCGGCCTGTTAAAATGATCATTCTAAACTGAATATTGGTGCTCCTTGAGTAAAGACTTATAAATGAAGCATAATGCATGGCATCACAAAGATTGTGATACATTGGATTACTCTGAGGCTTTTTCGTACCTCTTTAAGTCTCAAATGTTTTGACACAATATGGAAAATTGAGCTAGCTTAACGTGGGTGTTGGACTCATGTCATTTTGAGCTCTAAATCTAAAGTTTAAGACTATTTAGTGTGGACATGTCAAGTTGATCAGCTAGTTAAAATGATCATTCTAAACTGATCATTGGTGCTCCTTGAGTAAAGGCTTATAAATGAAGTATATAATGCATGGAATCACACAGTTTGGGAGAGATTTGATTACTTGGAGGCTTTATCATTACTATTTTGGTCTTGTCACGATATGGAAAATTCAGCTAGCTTAACGTGGGCTTGTGGTTCGTGCCATCCTGAAGTCTAAATCAAAAGTTACGGATGATTTAGTGCTGACATATCAAGTGATCGGTCAGTTAAAATGATCATTCTAAACTGATCATTGGTTCTCCTTGAGTAAAGTCTTATAAATGAAACATAATGCATGGCATCATGGAGTTTGGGATACATTGGACTACATGGAGGCTTTTTCATAGATCATTCAGTCTGAAATGTTGTCACAATAAAGAAAATTGAGCTAGCTTAAAGTGGGAGTGGGATTCATGTCATTCTGAATTCTTAATCAAAAGTTACATACGATTTGATGCGGACATGTCAAGTGATCGGCCAATTAAAATTATAATTCTAATCTGATCATCGGTGCTCCTAGAGTAAAAGCTTATAAATGAAGCATAATGCATGGCATCACGCAGTTTTGGATACATTGAATTATTTGGAGGCTTTTACGTAGCTCTTTCAGTCTCAAATGTTGTCAAAATATGGAAAACTGAGCTTGCTTAACATGGGTGTTGGATTCGTATCATTCAGAAAAATAAATCAAAAGTTACGAACTATTTAGTGCGGATATGTAAAGTTGATGGTCCTGTTAAAATGATCATTCTAAACTAAATTGATCACTGGTGCTCCTTGAAGAAAAGTTTATAAATGAAGCATAATGCATGACATCACGCACTTTGGGAGACATTAGATTACATGGAGGCTTTGTAGTAGCTCCTTCAGTCTCAAATTTTGTCGCAATACAGAAAATTGAGCTAGCTTAACGTGGGCGTTGCACTCATGTCATTTTGAGCTCTAATTCAAAAGTTAAAGACAATTTAGTGCGGACAAGGCAAGTTGATCATCTAGTTAAAATGATCATTCTAAACTGATCATTGGTGTACATTGGGTAAAGGCTTATAAACAAAGTATAACGAATGACATCACACCGTTTGGGATAGATTGGATTACTTGGAGGTTTTTTCGTAACTATTTCGGTCTGAAATTCTGTGACAATATTAGAAAGTGACCTAGCTTATTGTGTGTGTTGGATTCATCTCATTTCGAACTCTAAATCATAAAATACGGATGATTTAGTGCATACATATCATGTGATCGGCCTGTTAAAATGATCGTTCTAAACTGAATATCGGTGCTCCTTGAGTAAAAGCTTATAAACGAAGCATAATGAATGACATAACGCAGTTTGGGATAGATTGGATTATTTGGAGGCTTTTGTGACTCTTTCATTCTTAAATTTTGTCAGAATATTGGAAATTGACCTAGCTTATTGTGGATGTTAGATTCATTTCATTTCGAACTATAAATCATAAAATACGAACGATTTAGTGCAGACATATCAAGTGATTGGCCTGTTAAAATGATCATTCTAAACGAATATTGGTGCTCCTTGATTAACGACTTATAAATGAAGCATAATGCATTGCATCATGAAGTTTTGGATACATTGGATTACTCTGAGGCTTTTTTGTACTTCTTTAAGTCTCAAATGTTTTGACACAATATGGAAAATTGAGCTAGCTTAACGTGGGTGTTGGACTCATGTCATTTTGAGCTGTAAATCTAAAGTTCAAGATGATTTAGTGTGAACATGTCAAGTTGATCAGCTAGTTAAAATGATCATTCTTAACTGATCATTTGTGCTCCTTGAGTAAAGGCTTATAAATGAAGTATAATGCATGGAATCACACAGTTTGGGATAGATTTGATAACTGGTGCTCCTTGATTAACGACTTATAAATGAAGCATAATGCATTGCATCATGAAGTTTAGGATACATTGGATTACTCTGAAGCTTTTTCATACCTCCTTAAGTCTCAAATGTTTTGACACAATATAGAAAATTGAACTAGCTTAACGTGGGTGTTGGACTCATGTCATTTTGAGCTCTAAATGTAAAGTTCAAGATGTTTTAGTGTGGACATGTCAAGTTGATCAGCTAGTTAAAATGATTATTCTAAACTGATCATTGGTGCTACTTGAATAAAGGTTTACAAATGAAGCATAATGCATGGAATCACGCAGTTTGGGATACATTTGATTACTTGGAGGTTTTTTCGTAGCTATTTCGGTTGTCACAATATTGAAAACTCAGCTAGCTTAACGAGGGCGTTTGAATCGTGTCATTCTGAACTCTAAATCAAAAGATACGAATGATTTAGTGCGGACATATCACGTGATCGCTCAGTTAAAATGATAATTTTAAACTAATCATTGGCGCTCCTTGATTAAAGGCTTATAAATGAAACATAATGCATGTCATCACGTAGTCTGGGATACATTGGACTACTTGGAGATTCAGTCTAAAATGTTGTCAAAATATAAAAAATTGAGCTAGCTTAATGTGGGTGTGGGATTCGTGTCATTCTTAATTCTTAATCAAAAGTTACGGACAATTTAACGAGGACATGTCAAGTGATCAGCCAGTTAAAATGATCATTTTAAACTGATCATCCGCACTGCTGGGGTAAAAGCTTATAAATGAAACATAATGCGTGGCATCACGCAGTTTGGGATACATAGAATTATTTTGACGCTTTTTTCATAGCTCTTTTAGTCTTAAATGTTATCACAATATGGAAAATTGAGTTTGCTTAACATGGGTATTGGATTCGTATTATTCTAAACTCTAAATCAAAAGTTACAGACGATTTAGTGCGCACATGTCAAGTTCATGGTCCAGTTAAAATGATCATTCTAAACTAAATTGATGCTCCTTGGTGCTCTAAATCAAAAGTTAAACAAGATTGAATGTGGACATGTCAAGTTGAACAGCTAGTTAAAATGATCATTCTAAACTGATCATTCGTGCTCATTGGGTAAAGGCTTATAAATGAAGCATAATGAATGTCATTACACAATTTGGGATAGATTGGATTACTTGGAGGCATTTTCTTAACTATTTCGGTTTTAATTTTTGTCACAATATTGGAAATTGACCTAGCTTATCATGGGTGTTGGATTCATCTGATTTCGAACTCTAAATCATAACATACAGACGATTTAGTGCAGACATATCAAGTGATCGGCCTATTAAAATGATCGTTCTAAACTGAATATTGGTTCTCATTGAGTAAATCCTTATAAATGAAGCATACTGCATGGCATCACAAAGTTTGGGATACATTGTATTACTCTGAGGCTTTTTCGTACCTCTTTAAGTCTCCAATGTTTTGACACAATATGGAAAACTGAGCTAGCATAACGTCGGCGTTGGATTCATGTCATTTTGAGCTCTAAAACTAAAGTTCAATATGATTTAGTGTGGTCATGTCAAGTTGATCATCTAGATAAAATGATCATTCTAAACCGATTATTGGTGCTCCTGGAGTAAAAGCTTATAAATGGAATATAATGCATGCCATCATAGAGTTTGGGATACATTGAATTTTTTGGAGGATTTTTAGTAACTCTTTCAGTCTTAAAATGTGGTCACAACATAAAAATTTGAGTTTACTTAACGTGGGCGTTGGATTCGTTTCATTCTTAACCCTAAATCAAAAGTTACAAACGATTTAGTGCGGACATGTCAAGTTGATAGTCCAGTTAAAATGATCATTCTAAACTAAGCTGATCATTGGTGCTCCTTGAGTAAATGCTTATAAATGAAGCATAATACATGGCATCACGCAGTTTTGGACACATTGGATTACTTGGAGGCTTTGTAGTATCTCTTTCAATCTCAAATTTTGTCTAAATAGGGAAATTGAGCTAGCTTAACGTGTACGTTGGACTCGTGTCATTTGAGTTCTAAATCAAAAGGTAAAGACGATTTAGTGCAGACATGTCAAGTTGATCAGCTAGTTAAAATGATCATTCTAAACTGATCATTTGTGCTCATTGAGTAAAAGCTTATAAACGAAACATAACAAATGACATCACGCAATTTTTGATAGATTGGATTAGTTGGAGTCTTTTTCGTAGCTATTTCGGTCTTGAATATTCACAATATAGGATATTGAGCTAGCTTAACGTGGGCGTTGGATTCATGTCATTTTGAACTCTAAATCATAAGTTACGGACGATTTAGTGTGGCATATCAAGTGATCGGCCAGTTAGAATGATCATTCTAAACTGATCATTGGTGCTTATTGAGAAAATGTTTACAAATGAAGCATGATGCATGGCATCAGGAAGTTTGGCTTTTTCGTACCTCTTCCAATCTCAAATAAGTTGACACAACATGGGAAACTGAGTTACCTGATCGTGGGTGTTGGACTCATGTCATTTTGAACTCTAAATCAAAAGTTAAAGTTGACTTAGAGCGGACATTTGAAGTTGATCAGCTAGTTAAAATTATCCTTCTAAACTAATCATTGGTGCTCCATTAGCATAGGCTCATAAATGAAGCATAATGCATGACATCACGCAGTTTGGGATAGTTGGGATTACTTCGAGGCTTTGTAGTAACTATTTTGGTCTAAACTTTTGTCACAATATAGAAAATCGAGCTACCTTAACGCGGGCATTGGATTCTTGTCATTTTGAGCTCTAAATCAAAAGTTACAGACGATATAGTGCAGACATGTCAAGTGATCGGCTTGTTAAAATGATCATTCTAAACTAATTATTGGTGCTCCTTGAGTAAAGGCTTATACATAGGCATAATGCATGGCATCACACAGTTTGGGATACATTTGATTACTTGGAGGCATTCTCATAGCTATTTCGGTCTTAAATTTTGTCACAATATGGAAAATTTAGCTAGCTTAACAAGGGCGTTGGATTCAAGTCTTTCAATCTCAATTGTAAATCAAGCATAATGTATGGCATCACGCAGTTTGGGATACTTTGGATTACTTGGAGGCTCTTTAGTGGCTCTTTCAGTCTCAAATGTTGTCACAATATGGAATATTGAACTAGCTTAACATGGGTGTTGGACTCATGTCATTTTGAGCTCTAAATCAAAAGTTAAAGACGATTTAGTGCAGACGTGTCAGGTTGATAAGCAAGTTAAAATGATCATTCTAAACTAATCATTGGTGCTCCTTTAGTATAGCCTTACAACTGAAGCATAATGCATGATAGCACGCAATTTGGGGTAGATTGAATTACTTTGAGGCTTTGTCCTAGCAATTTTGGTCTTAAATTTTGTCACAATATAGAAAATTGAGCTAGCTTAAAGTGCATGTTGGATTCGTGTCCTTTTGAGCTCTAAATCAAAAGGTACAGATGATTTAGTAGGGACATGCAAGTGATTGGCCAATTAAAGTGATAATTCTAAACTGATCATTGGTGCTGCTTGAGTACAGGCTTATAAATCAAGCATAATGTATGGCATCACACAGTTTGGGATAAATTGGATTAGTTTGAGGCTATGTAATAGCTTTTTCAGTCTCAAATGTTGTCACAATATGGAAAATTGAGCTACGTGGGCGTTGGACTATGTCATTTTGAACACTAAATCAAAAGTTAGAGACGATTTAGTGCGGACATGTCAGGTTGATAAGCTAGTTAAAATGATCATTCTAAACTAATCATTGGTGCTCCTTTAGTACAAGCTTATAACTGAAGCATAATGTATGATATCCCGTAGTTTTGGATAGATTTGATTACTTGGAGGCTTTCTCGTACCTATTTCGGTCTTAAATTTTGTCGCAATATAAAAAATATAGCTAGCTTAATGTGGGCGTTGGACTCGTGTCCTTCAATCGCAGTTATAAATTAAGCATAATGTGTGACATCACGCAGTTTGAGATAGATTAGATTACTTGGAGGCTCTGTAGTTGCCCTTTTAGTCTCAAATGTTGTCACAATATAGAAAATTGAGCTAGCTTAAAGTGGGTGTTGGATTCGTGTCATTCTGAACTCTAAATCAAAAGTTACAGACAATTTAATGGGGCTATGTCAAGTGATCGGCCATTTAAAATGATCATTGTAAGCAAAGGATTGGTGCTCCTTGAGTAAAGGCTTATAATTGAAACATAATGCCTGACATCACGCAGTTTGGGATACAATGGATTAATTGGAGGCTTTAACGTAGCTCTTTATGCCTCCAACGTTCTCACAAAATAGAAAATTGAGCTAGCTCCACGTGGGGGTTGGATTCATGTCATTCTGAACTCTAAATCAAAAGTTACGGATGATTATGTGTGGACCTGTCAAGTGATTTGCCAGTTAAAATGATCATTCTAAACTGATCATTGGTGCTCCTTGAGTAAAGGCTTATAAATGAAGCATAATGCATGACATGACGTAGTTAGGGATAGATTGGATAACTTGGAGGCTTTTTCGAAGCTATTTAATTCTTACATTTTGTCATAATAAAGAAAATTGAGCTAGGTTAAACTGGGTGTTGGATTCGTGTCATTCGGAACTCTAATTCAAAAGTTATGGACGATTTAATGGGGACATGTTAAGTGATTGGCCATTTAAAATGATCATTATAAACTGATTATTAGTGCTTCTTCAGTAAAGGCTTATAAATGAAGCATAATGCATGGCATGACGCAGTCTATGATACATTGGATTACATGGAGGCTGTTTCGTAACTCTTTCAGTCTCAAATGTTGCGACGATATAGAAAATTGACCAATAAAGAAAATTGGACTACATGGAGGCTTTTTCATAGATCATTCAGTCTGAAATGTTGTCACAATAAAGAAAATTCAGCTAGCTTAAAGTGGGAGTGGGATTCATGTCATTCTGAATTCTTAATCAAAAGTTACATACGATTTGATGCGGACATGTCAAGTGATCGGCCAATTAAAATTATAATTCTAATCTGATCATCGGTGCTCCTAGAGTAAAAGCTTATAAATGAAGCATAATGCATGGCATCACGCAGTTTTGGATACATTGAATTATTTGGAGGCTTTTACGAAAGCTCTTTCAGTCTCAAATGTTGTCAAAATATGGAAAACTGAGCTTGCTTAACATGGGCGTTGGATTTGTATCATTCAGAAAAATAAATCAAAAGTTACGAACTATTTAGTGCGGATATGTAAAGTTGATGGTCCTGTTAAAATGATCATTCTAAACTAAATTGATCACTGGTGCTCCTTGAAGAAAAGCTTATAAATGAAGCATAATGCATGACATCACGCACTTTGGGAGACATTAGATTACATGGAGGCTTTGTAGTAGCTCCTTCAGTCTCAAATTTTGTCGCAATACAGAAAATTGAGCTAGCTTAACGTGGGTGTTGCACTCATGTCATTTTGAGCTCTAATTCAAAAGTTAAAGACAATTTAGTGCGGACAAGGCAAGTTGATCATCTAGTTAAAATGATCATTCTAAACTGATCATTGGTATTCATTGGGTAAAGGCTTATAAACGAAGTATAACGAATGACATCACACCGTTTGGGATAGATTGGATTACTTGGAGGTTTTTTCGTAACTATTTCGGTCTGAAATTCTGTGACAATATTAGAAAGTGACCTAGCTTATTGTGTGTGTTGGATTCATCTCATTTCGAACTCTAAATCATAAAATACGGATGATTTAGTGCATACATATCATGTGATCGGCCTGTTAAAATGATCGTTCTAAACTGAATATTGGTGCTCCTTGAGTAAAAGCTTATAAACGAAGCATAATGAATGACATAACGCAGTTTGGGATAGATTGGATTACTTGGAGGCTTTTTGTGACTATTTCGTTCTTAAATTTTGTCAGAATATTGGAAATTGACCTAGCTTATTGTGGATGTTAGATTCATTTCATTTCGAACTATAAATCATAAAATACGGACGATTTAGTGCAGACATATCAAGTGATTGGCCTGTTAAAATGATCATTCTAAACTGAATATTGGTGCTCCTTGATTAACGACTTATAAATGAAGCATAATGCATTTCATCATGAAGTTTTGGATACATTGGATTACTCTGAGGCTTTTTCATACTTCTTTAAGTCTCAAATGTTTTGACACAATATGGAAAATTGAGCTAGCTTAACGTGGGTGTTGGACTCATGTCATTTTGAGCTGTAAATCTAAAGTTCAAGATGATTTAGTGTGAACATGTCAAGTTGATCAGCTAGTTAAAATGATCATTCTAAACTGATCATTTGTGCTCCTTGAGTAAAGGCTTATAAATGAAGTATAATGCATGGAATCACACAGTTTGGGATAGATTTGATAACTGGTGCTCCTTGAGTAAAGGCTAATAAATGAAGCATAATGCATGGGATCAAGAAGTTTAGGATACATTGGATTACTCTGAAGCTTTTTCATACCTCTTTAAGTTTCAAATGTTTTGACACAATATGGAAAATTGAACTAGCTTAACGTGGGTGTTGGACTCATGTCATTTTGAGCTCTAAATCTAAAGTTCAAGATGATTTAGTGTGGACATGTCAAGTTGATCAGCTAGTTAAAATGATTATTCTAAACTGATCATTGGTGCTACTTGAATAAAGGTTTACAAATGAAGCATAATGCATGGAATCACGCAGTTTGGGATAGATTTGATTACTTGGAGGTTTTTTCGTAGCTATTTCGGTTGTCACAATATTGAAAACTCAGCTAGCTTAACGAGGGCGTTGGATTTGTGTCATTCTGAACTCTAAATCAAAAGATACGAATGATTTAGTGCGGACATATCACGTGATCGCTCAGTTAAAATGATAATTTTAAACTAATCATTGGCGCTCCTTGATTAAAGGCTTATAAATGAAACATAATGCATGGCGTCACGTAGTCTGGGATACATTAGACTACTTGGAGATTCAGTCTAAAATGTTGTCACAATATAAAAAATTCAGCTAGCTTAATGTGGGTGTGGGATTCGTGTCATTCTTAATTCTAAATCAAAAGTTACAGACAATTTAACGCGGACATGTCAAGTGATCAGCCTGTTAAAATGATCATTTTAAACTGATCATCGGCACTGATGGGGTAAAAGCTTATAAATGAAACATAATGCATGGCATCACGCAGTTTGGGATACATAGAATTATTTTGACACTTTTTTCGTAGCTCTTTTAGTCTTAAATGTTATCACAATATGGAAAATTGAGTTTGCTTAACATGGGTGTTGGATTCGTATTATTCTAAACTCTAAATCAAAAGTTACAGACGATTTAGTGCGCACATGTCAAGTTCATGGTCCAGTTAAAATGATCATTCTAAACTAAATTGATGCTCCTTGGTGCTCTAAATCAAAAGTTAAACAAGATTGAATGTGGACATGTCAAGTTGAACAGCTAGTTAAAATGATCATTCTAAACTGATCATTCGTGCTCATTGGGTAAAGGCTTATAAATGAAGCATAATGAATGTCATCACACAATTTGGGATAGATTGGATTACTTGGAGGCTTTTTCTTAACTATTTCGGTTTTAATGTTTGTCACAATATTGGAAATTGACCTAGCTTATCGTGGGTGTTGGATTCATCTGATTTCGAACTCTAAATCATAACATACAAACGATTTAGTGCAGACATATCAAGTGATCGGCCTATTAAAATGATCGTTCTAAACTGAATATTGGTTCGCATTGAGTAAATCCTTATAAATGAAGCATACTGCATGGCATCACAAAGTTTGGGAGACACTATATTACTCTGAGGCTTTTTCGTACCTCTTTAAGTCTCCAATGTTTTGACACAATATGGAAAATTGAGCTAGCATAACGTCGGCGTTGGATTCATGTCATTTTGAGCTCTAAAACTAAAGTTCAATATGATTTAGTGTGGTCATGTCAAGTTGATCATCTAGATAAAATGATCATTCTAAACCGATTATTGGTGCTCCTGGAGAAAAAGCTTATAAATGGAATATATTGCATGCCATCATAGAGTTTGGGATACATTGAATTTTTTGGAGGATTTTTAGTAACTCTTTCAGTCTTAAAATGTGGTCACAACATAAAAATTTGAGTTTACTTAACGTGGGCGTTGGATTCGTTTCATTCTTAACCCTAAATCAAAAGTTACAAACGATTTAGTGCGGACATGTCAAGTTGATAGTCCAGTTAAAATGATCATTCTAAACTAAGCTGATCATTGGTGCTCCTTGAGTAAATGCTTATAAATGAAGCATAATACATGGCATCACGCAGTTTTGGATACATTGGATTACTTGGGGGCTTTGTAGTATCTCTTTCAATCTCAAATTTTGTCTAAATAGGGAAATTGAGCTAGCTTAACGTGTACGTTGGACTCGTGTCATTTGAGTTCTAAATCAAAAGGTAAAGACGATTTAGTGCAGACATGTCAAGTTGACCAGCTAGTTAAAATGATCATTCTAAACTGATCATTTGTGCTCATTGAGTAAAAGCTTATAAACGAAACATAACATATGACATCACGCAATTTTTGATAGATTGGATTAGTTGGAGTCTTTTTCGTAGCTATTTCGGTCTTGAATATTCACAATATAGGATATTGAGCTAGCTTAACGTGGGCGTTGGATTCATGTCATTTCGAACTCTAAATCATAAGTTACGGACGATTTAGTGTGGCATATCAAGTGATCGGCCAGTTAGAATGATCATTCTAAACTGATCATTGGTGCTTATTGAGAAAATGTTTACAAATGAAGCATGATGCATGGCATCAGGAAGTTTGGCTTTTTCGTACCTCTTCCAATCTCAAATAAGTTGACACAACATGGGAAACTGAGTTACCTGATCGTGGGTGTTGGACTCATGTCATTTTGAACTCTAAATCAAAAGTTAAAGTTGACTTAGAGCGGACATTTGAAGTTGATCAGCTAGTTAAAATTATCCTTGTAAACTAATCATTGGTGCTCCTTTAGCATAGGCTCATAAATGAAGCATAATGCATGACATCACGCAGTTTGGGATAGTTGGGATTACGTCGAGGCTTTGTAGTAACTATTTTGGTCTAAACTTTTGTCACAATATAGAAAATCGAGCTACCTTAACGCGGGCATTGGATTCGTGTCATTTTGAGCTCTAAATCAAAAGTTACAGACGATATAGTGCAGACATGTCAAGTGATCGGCTTTTTAAAATGATCATTCTAAACTAGTTATTGGTGCTCCTTGAGTAAAGGCTTATACATAGGCATAATGCATGGCATCACACAGTTTGGGATACATTTGATTACTTGGAGGCATTCTTATAGCTATTTCGGTCTTAAATTTTGTCACAGTATGGAAAATTTAGCTAGCTTAACAAGGGCATTGGATTCATGTCTTTCAATCTCAATTGTAAATCAAGCATAATGTATGGCATCACGTAGTTTGGGATACTTTGGATTACTTGGAGGCTCTTTAGTGGCTCTTTCAGTCTCAAATGTTGTCACAATATGGAATATTTAACTAGCTTAACATGGGTGTTGGACTCATGTCATTTTGAGCTCTAAATCAAAAGTTAAAGACGATTTAGTGCAGACGTGTCAGGTTGATAAGCAAGTTAAAATGATCATTCTAAACTAATCATTGGTGCTCCTTTAGTATAGCCTTACAACTGAAGCATAATGCATGATAGCACGCAATTTGGGATAGATTGAATTACTTTGAGGCTTTGTCCTAGCAATTTTGGTCTTAAATTTTGTCACAATATAGAAAATTGAGCTAGCTTAACGTGCACGTTGGATTCGTGTCCTTTTGAGCTCTAAATCAAAAGGTACAGATGATTTAGTGGGGACATGTAAGTGATTGGCCAATTAAAGTGATAATTCTAAACTGATCATTGGTGCTGCTTGAGTACAGGCTTATAAATCAAGCATAATGTATGGCATCACGCAGTTTGGGATAAATTGGATTAGTTTGAGGCTATGTAATAGCTTTTTCAGTCTCAAATGTTGTCACAATATGGAAAATTGAGCTACGTGGGCGTTGGACTATGTCATTTTGAACTCTAAATCAAAAGTTAGAGACGATTTAGTGCGGACATGTCATGTTGATAAGCTAGTTAAAATGATCATTCTAAACTAATCATTGGTGCTCCTTTAGTACAAGCTTATAACTGAAGCATAATGTATGATATCCCGTAGTTTTGGATAGATTTGATTACTTGGAGGCTTTCTCGTACCTATTTCGGTCTTAAATTTTGTCGCAATATAAAAAATATAGCTAGCTTAATGTGGGCGTTGGACTCGTGTCCTTCAATCTCAATTATAAATTAAGCATAATGTGTGACATCACGCAGTTTGAGATAGATTAGATTACTTGGATGCTCTGCAGTTGCTCTTTTAGTCTCAAATGTTGTCACAATATAGAAAATTGAGCTAGCTTAAAGTGGGTGTTGGATTCGTGTCATTCTGAACTCTAAATCAAAAGTTACGGAAAATTTAATGGGGACATGTCAAGTGATCGGCCATTTAAAATGATCATTGTAAGCAAAGGATTGGTGCTCCTTGAGTAAAGGCTTATAAATGAAACATAATGCCTGACATCACGCAGTTTGGGATACAATGGATTAATTGGAGGCTTTAACGTAGCTCTTTATGTCTCCAACGTTCTCACAAAATAGAAAATTGAGCTAGCTCCACGTGGGGGTTGGATTCATGTCATTCGGAACTCTAAATCAAAAGTTACGGATGATTATGTGTGGACATGTCAAGTGATTTGCCAGTTAAAATGATCATTCTAAACTGATCATTGGTGCTCCTTGAGTAAAGGCTTATAAATGAAGCATAATGCATGACATGACGTAGTTAGGGATAGATTGGATAACTTGGAGGCTTTTTCGAAGCTATTTCAATCTTACATTTTGTCATAATAAAGAAAATTGAGCTAGGTTAAACTGGGTGTTGGATTCGTGTCATTCGGAACTCTAATTCAAAAGTTATGGACGATTTAATGGGGACATACTAAGTGATCGGCCATTTAAAATGATCATTATAAACTGATTATTAGTGCTTCTTCAGTAAAGCCTTATAAATGAAGCATAATGCATGGCATGACGCAGTTTATGATACATTGGATTACATGGAGGCTGTTTCGTAACTCTTTCAGTCTCAAATGTTGCGACGATATAGAAAATTGAGCTAGTTTAACATGGGCGTTGGACTCATGTAATTTTGAGCTCTAAAAATAGTTAAAGATGATTTAGTGCTTACATACAAGTTGACCAGGTAGTTTAAATGATGATTCTAAACTGATCATTGGTGCTCCTTGAGTAAAGGATTATAAATGAAGCATAATGCAGGGTATCATGCAGTTTGGGATAGATTAGATTACTTGGAGGCTATGTTGTAGCTATTTTGGTCTTAAATATTTTTACAAAAACGAAAATTGAGGTCGCTTAACGTGGGTGTTGGATTCATGTTATTTTGAACTCTAAAAAAAAGTTACGGACGATTTAGTGCAGACATGTCAAGTTGTTCGATTAGTTAAAATAATCAATCTAAACTGATCATTGGTGGTCCTTGAGTAAAGGCTTATAACGAAATATAATGTATGACATAACGCAATTTAAGATACATTGGATTACTTGGAGGCTTTGTAGTGCCTCTTTCTATTTAAAATGTTGTCACAATATGGAAAATTGAGCAAGTTTAATGTGGGCATTGGACCCATATCATTTTGAGCTGTAAATCAAAAGTTAAAGATGATTTAGTGGAGACATGTCAAGTTTATCAGCTAGTTAAAATGATCATTCTAAACTGATCTTTGGTGCTCTTTGTGTATAAATGAAATATAATGCCTGCATAACGCAGTTTGGTATAGCTTAATTACTTGGAGGCTTTGTTGTAGCTATTTTGGTCCTAAATTTTATCACAATATGGAAAATTGTGCTAGCATAACATGGGCATTGGTTTCATGTCATTTTGAACTCTAAATAAAAAGTTACGGATGATTTTGTGCGGACATGCCATGTGATCGGTCTGTTGAAATGATTTTTCTAAACTGATCATTGGTGCTCCTTGAGTAAAGCCTTATAAATGAAGCATATTGCATGGCATCACACAGTTTTGATAGATTGGATTACTTGGAGGCTTTGTCATAGCTATTTCGGTCTTAAAGTTTTTCATAATATGGAAAATTGAGCTCCTTATCGTGGGCATTGGATTCATGTCATTTGGAACTCTAAATAAAATGTTACAGACGATTTAGTGCGGACATGTCAAGTGGATCGGCTAGTTAAAACGATCATTCTAAACTGATCATTGGTGGTCCTTGAGTAAAGGCTTATAAATGAAACATAATGTTTGACATCACGCAGTTCAGGATACTTGGAGGCTTTGCAGTGCCTCTTTAAGTCTCAAATGTTGTCACAATATGGAAACTTTTGCTAGATTAACGTGGGCATTTGACCCATATCATTTTAAGCTCTAAATCAAAAGTTAAAGACGATTTAGTGCGGACATGTCAAGTGCATCAGTTAGTTAAAATGATCATTCTAAACTGATCATTGGTGCTCCTTGAGTAAAGGCTTATGAATGAAACATAATGAATGACATCACGCAGTTTGGTATACATTGGATTACTTGGAGGCCTTGTAGTGGCTCTTTCACTCTCCAATGTTGTCACAATATGCAAGATTGAGCTAGATTAACGTGGGCGTTGGACCATATGATTTTGAGCTCTAAATCAAAAGTTAAAACGATTTAGTGCAGACATGTCAAGTTGATCAGCTAGTTAAAATGATCATTCTGAACTGATCATTGGTGCTCCTTGTGTACAAATGAAGCATAATGCATGGCATCAGGCAGTTTGGTATAGATTGGATTAATTGGAGGCTTTGTCGTAGCTATTTTGGTCTTAAATTTTCTCACAATATAGAAAATTGTGCTAGCGTAATGTGGGTGTTGGATTCGTGTCATTTTGAACTCTAAATAAAACGTTACGGACGACATAGTGCGGACATGCCAAATGATCGGCCAGTTTAAATGATTTTTCTAAACTGATCATTGGTGCTCCTTGTGAAAAGGCTCATCTATGAAGCATAATGAATGACATCACGCAGTTTGGGATAGATTGGATTTCTTGGAGGCTTTTTCGTAGCTATTTCAGTATCAAAATGTTGTCACGATATGGAAAATTAAGCTAGCTTAACATGGGCATTATACTCATGTTTTTTTTGAGCCCTGAATCAAAAGTTAAAAACGATTTAGTGCAGACATATAAAGTTGGTAAGCTAGTTAAAGTGATAATTGTAAACTGATCATTGGTGCTCCTTGAGAAAAGGCTTATAAATGAAGCATAATGCGTGGCATCACACAGTTTGGGATAGATTAGATTACTTGGAATCTTTGTAGTAGCGTTTTCAGACTTAAATTTTTTAACAATATGGAAAATCGAGCTTGCTTAACGTGGGCATTGGATTCATGTCATTCTGAACTCTAAACAAAAAGTTATGGACGATTTACTGCGGACATGTCAAGTTGATCATCTAGTTAAAAAGATCATTCTAAACTGATCATGTGTGCTCCTTGAGTATGTTGAAGTATAATCAAATCTTGTATAATATAAAGTCACATTCGTATAAATGAGTTAATATTTAAGAGTCACAAATGATCAATTCGTATAGTTGTATCTTTTCACTTATCGTGTTGGTTCAACACAAAGAGTTGCGACCTTTCAAGTAAAGAGTCGTGTCTTTTCAAATAAAGAGTCGCGTTGTTTGAAATTGTGTCTTTTCGCTATGTATAAATATAGATCGAGTCTAGTCTTCACAACATCAAGTTTTTGAGTGTAATACAATAAAGTTAATAAAAGGTTGATTACTTTCAATCTATATTTTCTCTCTTTTTCATTACTGTAAAAACCTTCGAAACACCAACATGGTATCAGAGCTTTACGATTGAAGAGGACAAAAGAGAAAGCACTAGTTTACAACTCATCGCAAGAACGAAAGCAACAAGAAGATATCGCCTAAGTTAATCCCAAAATAAGCCGAGACTATGCAAGGCTCTTCACATCAAGTGATCCCTATATTCGATGGGGAGAAGTACGACTTCTGGAGCATTAAGATGGCAACCATTCTAAGGACTAGAAAATTGTGGTCCCTGGTTGAAGAAGGCGTGCCGGTCGAACCAGTACAAGAACAAGAAACCCTTGAAACAACAAGGGCGAAATCACTTAGAGAAAAAGCGATGTCGAATGATACGATGGCATTGCAAATTTTTCAAACTGCCATGACTGATCAAATATTCTCCTGGACTGTGGCATCATCAACATCAAAAGAGGCATGTAACGTATTGAAGGCTGAGTATCAAGGTTCTCCTCAAGTCCGATTGGTTAAACTTCAATCGTTGCGTAGAGAGTACGAAAATTTGAAGATGTATTATAACGAAGACATTAAGACATTCACCGATAAGTTAATTGTTTTGGAGAATCAATTAACTTATCATGGTGAAAATAACACCAACTATCAACTCATACAGAAGATACTCATCTCTCTCCCAGCCAAGTTCGATAGCATCGTTAGCGTTTTGGAGCAAACTCGTGATTTGACTTCACTAACAATGACAGAGCTAATCGGTATTTTGAAAGCACATGAAGCAATAGTGGCTGCAAGAGAAGAAAACACTAATGAAGGAGCATTTAATGCTCACGAAAAAGGAAACAAATCCGGTTTCAAACCAGACAACACCAAGAGCCGTGTCAATCAAGGTAGGAAGTGGTGTGAGTTTTGCAAGAGAAGCAATCACACAGAAAATGAGTGTTTGAAGAAACCCAAAGAAAACGATCATGGCAAGAATAAAAGAAGTAACAAGGAGTGTTACAATTGTTGTAAGATTGGCCACTACTCAAATGTTTGTCGCTCAAAGAAAAAAGAAAGAGCACATGTAAGTCTCGAAGAGGAAGACTTGGTTGAAGACCACATGTTGTTTAATGCAAGTGAAGAAGCATTAACAACATTAAGAGAAGACATTTGGTTAGTAAACAGTGGATGCACTAATCATATGGCGAAAGAAGAGAGATACTCTTCTAAGATCGTTATAAGTATCAATTTTCTGATCGAAAGTCGGAAACGGAGAAATAGTAATGACAGCCGGTAAAGGAGATATTACCGTCATGACAAGTTATGGCAAGAAAGTAATCAAAAACGTTTTCTTGGTGCCTGGTTTGGAGAAAAATTTGTTGAGCGTTCCTCAAATTATTTCAAACGGCTATCGAGTATGTTTTAAAGACAAGAGATGCATCATTCTAGATGCAAATGGCAAGAAGATTATGGATATTCCAATGACTCACAAGAGCTTCAGAATCAAGTTAAGTTCCATACAAGAAGAAGCGATGAATACAAGTGAGCAAGAGGAAATGGAAACATGGCACAAGAGACTTGGTCATGTAGGCAACACACGGTTGCAACAAATGCAAGACAGAGTTTTGGTAAATGGTTTACCAAAGTTTAAAGCCAACAAGGAAGTATGTGAGGCGTGTAATCTTGGAAAGCAATCACGCAAAAGGTTTCCAAAAGAATCTCAAACTAAGACAAGAGAAAAGCTTGAGATTGTGCATACGGATGTATGTGGACCGATCCAACACAAATCGCTTGATGGAAGCCGTTACTTTCTGTTGTTTTTGGATGACTATACTCACATGTGTTGGATATACTTCCTAAAACAAAAATCTGAGACCTTCTTAATGTTCAAGAAGTTCAAAGCGATGATCGAAAAACAATCAGATTGTACCATCAAGCGTTAAGATCTGATGGAGGTGGTGAGTTCACTTCACAAGAATTCAACCATTTTTGTGAAGAAGAAGGAATCAATGGGCAAGTTACATTGCCTTATTGACCGCAACAAAATGGTGCAGCAGAATGGAAGAATAGATCCTTGGTGGAGATGGCGAGATCAATGCTTGTTGAGCAAGGCTTACCTCTCAGGTTATGGGCAGAAGCGGTATACACTGCGGCTTACTTACAAAACCGTCTACCATCAAAGGCAATTGAAGATGATGTAACGCCTCTAGAGAAGTGGGGTGGACACAAGCCAAACGTATCACACTTGAAAATATTTGGGAGCATATGCTACGTGCATATTGCCGATCAAAAAAGGAGAAAATAGACGCTAAGTCAAAGCGTGGAATCCTTATCGGCTATAGCAATCAATCCAAAGGCTATACAGTTCTGATATTGGAGAATGGGAAGATTGAAGTATCAAGAGATGTTGAGTTTGAAGAAAATAAGAAATGGGATTGGGATAGAAAAGAAGAAGTCAAAAAGACTGTTGTTTTATCTATGAATAACCTACAAGAATCAAGATATCAGACCGAAAAAATCTCCAGTCCTGTTTTTTTCAAGATGGTGACCATGATAACAATGAAGAAGGAGAAACTTCTGAACCACCAAAGACATACAAGTCAATGAGTGAAATCATGCAAATAGCACCAAGATTGGAGGTTGAAGAAGTGGCTCAAGTAATAGAAGCTTGCCTTCTCACACATGAAGAACCACAAACTTACAATTAAGCTTGTGCCATTAAAGAGTGGAGAAAAGCCATGAATGAAGAAATTGAAATGATTGAGAAAAGCAAGACATGGAAACTAGTAGACAAGCCAGAGAAGAAAAATGTAATAATCGTGAAGTGCATATATAAGATTAAAACGGATGCGAGTGGCAATCCTATTAAACACATGGCGAGGCTAGTTACAAGAGGTTTTTCTCAAGAATATGGAGTTGACTATCTTGAGACATTTGCCCCAGTCTCAAGACATGATACAATACAAGCTATACTTGCATATGCGGCTCAAATGAAGTGTAGATTGTATCAAATGGACGTCAAATCAGCCTTTCTAAATGGAGAACTAAAAGGAGAGGTTTATGACACAACCACCGGGTTTTGTGATTGAAGGAAAGGAAGAAAAGGTGTTAAGGCTATACAAAGCCTTATATGGTTTGAAGCAAGCCCTGCGGGCATGGTATGGAAGAATAGACTCATACTTCATTCAAAACGGTTTTGAATGAAGTATGAATGATGCGGCTTTGTATATTATGAAGCAAGGAAAATATATGTTGATCGTTATCTTGTACAGTGATGATATCATCATCACAAGGAGCAATGTTCATCTCATCAACACATTCAAGGAAAATATGAAGAATGAATTCGAGATGACAGATCTTGGATTGTTGAATTATTTTCTTGGGATGGAAATAATTCAAGATGATCATGGCATTTTTCTTTCACAAGAAAAATATCCAAAAAAACTTATTAATAAGTTTGGAATGAAAGAAAGCAAGAGTGTAAGCACTCCACTTACACAACAAGGAAAAGGAGTAGAAGATGACAAGAAATATGGAGATCCAAATTAGTATCGGAGCATTGTTGGAGGGCTTCTATATTTATGTGCATCAAGACCTGATGTGATGTACGCAAGCTCCTATCTCTCGAGATACATGTCATCACCCCGTGTGAAGCATTATCAAGAAGCCAAAAGGCTGTTAAGATACGTCAAAGGAACGTCAAGTTTTGGAGTATTTTTTTACAAGTGTGGAGACACCAAGATTAATAGGCTACTCGGACAGCGATTGGGGTGGTTCTACTGAAGACAAGAAAAGCACATCAGGTTATGGTTTTAGTATTGGATCGGCTATGTTTTTTTGGCAGTCAAGTAAGCAGCAAACAGTGGCTCAATCAATGGCAGAGCAGAGTATATCGCCGTATGTGCAGCGACAAACCAAGCCATATGGTTGCAAAGACTTTTGGAGGATTTTGGACTAAAGTTTAAAGAAGGCATCCCCATCTTATGTGACAACAAGTCAGCAATAGCAATTGGAAGGAATCCGGTACAACATAGAAGAAAAAAACACATAGAGATCAAGTATCATTTTGTACGTGAAGCTGAGCACAAAGGACTCATTCAAGTAGAGTATTGCAAAGGCGAAGATCAACTCGCAGATATCTTCACAAAGGCATTAAACGTTTCAAGATTTGAAGATCTTAGAAGAAAGCTTAGAGTGAATCCGAGATATGAATAAGGGGGAGTGTTGAAGTATAATCAAATCTCGTATAACATAAAGTCACATTCGTATAAATTAGATAATTAAGAGTCACAAATTATCAATTCGTATAGTTGTGTCTTTTCACTTATACGGTCCTGTTGGTTCAACACAAAGAGTTGTGACCTTTCAAGTAAAGAGTCGTTTCTTTTCAAATAAAGAGTCACGTTGTTCCAAATTGTGTCTTTTCGCTATGTATAAATATAGACGGAGTCTAGTCTTCACAACATCAAGTTTTTGAGTGTAATACAATAAAGTTAATAAAAGATTGATTACTTTCAATCTATATTTTCTCTCTTTTTCATAACCGTAAAAACTTTCCAAACACCAACAGAGTAAAGGCTTATAAATGAAGCATAATCCATGACAACATGGAGTTTGGGATACATTGGATTACTTGGAGACTTTGTAGTGGCTCTTTCAGTCTCAAATGTTGTCACATTAGGGAAAATTGAGCTAGATTAACGTGGACGTGTGACCCATATCATTTTGAGCCCTAAATCAAAACTTAAAGACGATTTAGTGTAGACATGTCAAGTTGATTAACTAGTTAAAATGATTATTCTGAACTGAGTATTGGTGCTTCTTCTGTATAAATGAAGCATAATGCATGGAATCACGTAGTTTGGAATAGATTGAATTACTTAAAGGCTTTATCGTAGCTATTTCAGTCTTAAATTTTGTCACAACATCGAAAATTGAGCTAGCGTAACGTGGGCATTGGATTCGTGTCATTCTCAACTCTAAAAAAAATTACGGATAATATAGTGCAGACATGCCAAGTGAACCGCCAATTAAAATTATTTTTTTAACTGAACATTGGTGCTTCTTGTGTAAAGGCTTATAAATTAAGCATAATGCATTGAATCGTGCAGTTTTGGGATAGATTGGATTAATTTGAGGCTTTGTCGTAGCTATTTCGGTCTTAAAGTTTTTGACAATATAGAAAATTGAGCTAGCTTAACGTGGGAGCTGGATTCGTGTCATTCGGAACTCTTAATAAAAAGTTACAGACATTTTAGTGTGAATATGTAAACTTGGTCGGCTAGTTAAAATGATCATTCTAAACAGATCGTTGGTGTTCCTTGAGTAAAATCTTATAAATGAAGCATAATGGATGACATCATGAAGTTTGGAATACATTGGATTACTTGGGGGCTTTGTCATAGCTATTTCAGTTTTAAATTTTATCACAATATAGAAATTTGAGCTAGCTTACAGTGGGCGTTGGATTCGTTTCATTTTGAGCTCTAAATAAAAAGTTAAGGACGATTTAGTGTGGATATGTCAAGTTGATTGGCCAAATAAAATGATCATTCTAAACTGATCATTGATGCTCCATAAGTAATGGTTTATAAATGAAGCATAATGCATGGCTTCATGTAGTTTGGGATAGATTGGATTACATGGAGGCTTTCTCTTAGCTCTTTCAGTCTCAAATGTATACCCAATATAGAAATTTGAGCTAGCTTAACATGGGGGTTAAATTCGTGTCATTATGAACTCTA
Organism: Pugionium cornutum; assembly: GCA_018901935.1. NCBI lineage: Eukaryota > Viridiplantae > Streptophyta > Magnoliopsida > Brassicales > Brassicaceae > Pugionium > Pugionium cornutum. The sequence goes on along the minus strand of JAENJI010000013.1, from coordinate 25,472,199 downwards.
AATCAAAAGTTACGGACGATTTAGTGCGGACATGTCAGGTTGCTCGGCCAGTGAAAATGACCATTTTAAACTGATCATTGGTGCTTCTTGAGTAAAGGTTTATAAATGAAGAATAATGCATGGCTTCACGCAATTCGGGATACAATGGATTATTTGGAGGCTTTGTCTTTGCTCTTTCAGTATCAAATGTTGTCACAATATAGAAATTTTAGCGAGCTTAACGTTGGGGCTAGATTTGTGTAATTCTGAATTCTAAATCAAAAGTTACGGATGATTTACTGCAGACTTGTCAAGTTGGTTGGCCATTTAAACTGATCATTGGTGCTCCTTGAATAAAGGCTTATAAATGAAGCACAATGCATGTTATCACGCAGTTTGGGATACATTGGATTACTTGGGGGCTTTGTCGTAGCTCTTTCAGTCTCAAATGTTGTCACAATATAGAAACTTGAGCTAAGTTAACGTGGGGGTTAGATTCGTGTCATTCAGAACTCTAAGCTGGTTAGTTCGGACATGTCTAGTTGGTAGGCTAGTTAAAATGATCATTCTAGACTGGTTATTGGTGCTGGCTAAGTAAAGGCTTATAAAGAGAACTTTTTCATTCTCAAATGTTGTCACAGTATGGAAAATTGAGCTAGCTTAACGTTAGACTCATGTCATTTTGAGTTCTATATCAAAAGTTAGAGATGATTTATTGCGGAAATGTCAACTCGAACAGCTAGTTAAAATGATCATTCTCAATTTATCATTGGTGCTCCTTCAGTAAAGACTTATAAATGAAACATAATGTAAGGCATCATGAAGTTTTGAATATATTAGATTACATGAAATCTTTGTCATAGCTATTTCGGTCTTAAATTTTTTCACAATATAGAAAATTGAGTTAATTTAATGTGGGCGTTGGATTCAAGTCATTTCGAGCTCTAAAACAAAAGTTAATGACAATTTAGTGCGGACATGTTAAATTGATCGGGCAGTTAAAATGAAGCATTAAGGTAAGGCATCATGGAGTTTCGAATATATTAGATTACTTGATAGCTTTATCGTAGCTACTTTGGTCATAAATTTTTTTACAATATAAAAATTGAGATAGCTTAACGCGGGTGTGGATTAGTGTCATGCTAAATTCTAAATCAAAAGTTACGGACGATTTAGTGTAGGCAAGTCAAGTTGGTCGGACTGATAAAATGATCATTGGTTCTCCGTGATAAAAGGCTTAAAATGAAGCATAACACATGGCATCACACAGTTTGCGGTACATTGGATTACTTGTAGGCTTTTTCATAGCTCTTATAGTCTCCAATGTTGTCACAATATGGAAAATCGAGCAAGCTTAACATGGGCGTTGGAATCCATCAATTTGAGCTCGAAATCAAAAGCTAAAGAATCTAGTGCGGACATGTCAAGTCAAACAGCTAGTTAAAATGATCATTCTATACTTATCATTGGTGATCCTTGAGTAAATGTTTATAAATGAAGCATACTGCAAGGCATCATGCAGTTTGGGATATATTGGATTACTTAGAGGCTTTGTCATAGCTCTTTCAGTCTCAAATGTTTTCACAATATTGAAAATTGAGGTAGCTTAACGTGGGCGTTAGATTCGTGTCATTCAAAAGTTACCGACGAACTAGTGCGGACATGTCAAGTTGATCGGCCAGTTCAAATGATCATTCTAAACTGATCATTGGTGCTCTTTGAGTAATGGCTTATAAATGAAGCATAATGCATTGCATCACGCAGTTCGGGATATATTGGATTACATGGAGGCTTTTTCGTAGCTGTTTCAATCTCAAATGTTGTCACAATATGGAAAATTGAGGTAGTTTAACGTTGGCGTTGGACTCATGTCATTTTGAGCTCTAGATCAAAAGTTAAAGACGATTTAGTGCGGACATGTCAAGTTGATCAGATAGTTAAAATAATCATTCTAAACTTATCATTGGTGCTCCTTGAGTAAAGGCTTATAATTGAAGCATAATGCATGGCATCACGCAGTTTGGAATAGATTGGATTACTTGGAGGCCTCTATTTCGGTCTTAAATTTTGTAACAATATAGAAAAATGAGCTAGCTTAATGTATGCGTTAGATTTCTGTCATTCTGAATTCTGAATCAAAAATTATGGATGATTTAAATTGATCATTCTAAACTGATTGGCCATTTAAAATGATCATTCTAAACTGTTCATTGGGGCTCTTAGAGTAAAGGCTTATAAATGAAGCATAATGCATGGGATCACGAAGTTTGGGATACGTTGGATTACTTCGAGGCTATGTCATAGCTCTTTCTGAGTCAAAAGTTGTCACAATATAAAAAATTTAGTTAGATTAACGTGGGCGTTGGATTCGTGTCATTCTGAAGCATAATGCATGGTATCACACAATTTGGAATATATTGGATTACTTGGAGGCTTTTTTGTAGCTATTTCAGTCTTAAAATTTGTCTTAATATAGAAAATTGAGCAACCTTAACGTGGGCATTGGATTCGTATCATTCTGGACTCTAAATCAAAAGTTACAGACAATTTATTGTGGACATGTCAAGTTGATCGGCCAGTTAAAATGATCATTCTAAACTGATCATTGGGTCTCCTTCAGTAAAAGCTTATAAATGAAGCATAATGCATGTTATCACACAGTTTGGAATAGTTTGGATTACTTGGAATCTTTTTCGTAGTTACATCGGTTTTAAATTTTGTCACAATATAGAAAACTGAGCTAGCTTAATGTGGGCGTTGGATTCATGTCATTTTGAACTCTAAATCAAAAGTTACGGACAATTTAGTGCGGACATGTCAAGGTTATCGGCCAGTTAAAACTATCATTCTAAACTGATCATTGGTGCTCCTTAAATCAAGGGTTATAAATAAAGCATAATGCATGGCATCAGAAAGTTTGGGATACATTGGATTACTTAGAGGCTTTTTCGTAGCTCTTGCAGTCTCAAATGATCTCACAATATGGAAAATTGAGCTTGCTTAACGTGGGTGTTGGATTCGTGTCATTCTGAAGTCTAAATCAAGAGTTACAAACGATTTAGTGCGGACATGTCAAGTTGATCGGATATTTAAAACGATCATTCTAAACTGATTATTGGTTCTCCTAGAGTAAAGGCATATAAATAAAACATAACGCATGGCATCCCACAGTTTGGGATACATTAGATTACTTGGTGGATTTTTCGTAGCTCTTTCAGTCTCCAATGTTGTCACAACATGGAAATTTTAGCTAGCTTAACGTGGATGTTGGATTCGTGTCATTCGGTACTCTAAATCAAAAGTTACAGATTATTTAGTGCGGACATGTCAAGTTGATCGGCTAGTTAAAATGATCATTCTAAACTGATCATTGGTGCTCTTTAACTAAAGGCTTATAAATGAATCATAATGCGTGACATCACACAGTTTGGGATACATTGAATTACTTGGAGGCTTTTTAATAGCTCTTTTAGTCTCAAATTTTATCACAATATTGGAAAATTTAGCTAGCTTACATGGGCGTTGGACTCATGTCATTTTGAGCTCTCAAAAGTTAAAGATTATTTTGTGCGGACATGTCAAGTTGATCAGCGAGTAAAAATGATCATTATAAACTTATCATTGGTGCTCCTTGGGTAAAGGCTTATGTATGTTGTATTATGAATGGCATCATGCACTTTGGAGTAGATTGGATTACTAGGAGTCTTTTTCGTAGCTATTTCGGTCTTAAAATATGTCATAATATAGAAAATTGAGCAAACTTAATGTGGGCTTTGGATTCGTGTCATTCTGGACTCTAAATCAGAAGTTACAGACGATTTAGTGCCAACATGTCAAGTTGATCGGCCAGTTAAAATGATCATTTTAAACTGATCACGGGTTCTCATTAAGTAAAGGCTTATAAATGAAGCATAATGCTTGGCATCACGCAGTTTGGGATAGATTGGATTACTTGGAGGCTTTGTTATAGCTATTTTGGATTTAAATTTGGCACAATATTAAAAATTAAGTTAGGTTAACATGGGCGTTGGAGTTGTTGCATTTTTGATTTCGTAATCAAAAATTACATACGATTTAATGCGGACATGTCAAGTTGATCAGCCAGTTATAATGATCATTCTAAACTGATCATTGGTGCTATTTGAGTAAAGGGTTATAAATAAACCATAATGGATGGAATCACGCAGTTTGGGATACACTGGATTCTTTGGAGGCTTTGTCGTAGCTCTTTATTCTCAAATATTGTCACAATATTGCAAATTCAGCTAGCTTAACGTGGGCGTTAGATTCGTGTCATTTCAAACTCGAAATCAAAAGTTACGAATGATTTAATGCAGACATGTCAAGTTAATCAGCTAGTTAAAATGATCATTCTAAACTAATCATTGGTGCTGCTTGTGTAAAGACTTATAAATGAAACATAATGCATGACATCACACAGCTTGCAATAAATTCGATTACTTGTAGGCTTTTTAGTAGATCTTTCCGTGTCAAATGTTCTTACAATATTAAAAATTGAGCTAGGTTAACGTGGGCGTCTGACTTGTGTCATTTTGATTTCTTAATCAGAACTACGGAAGATTTAGGTGCGGACATGTCCAGTTGATAGGCCAGTTAAAATGATCATTCTAAATTGATCATTGGTGCTACTTAGTAAGGGATTATAAACGAAGCATAATGGATGGCATCACATTAGATTATTTGGAGGCTTTTTCGTAGCTCTTTTAGTCTCAAATATTGTCAAAATATTAAAAATTCAACTAGCTTAACGTGGGCGTTGGATTTATGTCATTCTGGACTCTAAATCAAAACTTACGAATGATTTAGTGCGGAGATGTCAAGTTGATCAATTTGTTAAAATGATCATTCTAAACTGATCATTGGTGCTCCTTGAGTAAAGGCTTATAAATGAAGCATAATACATGGCATCATGTAATTTGGGATATATTGGATTACTTAGAGGTTTTGTCATAGCTCTTTCAGTCGTAAATGTTCCACAATATGCAAAATTGAGCTAGCTTCACGTGGGTGTTGGATTCGTGTCATTTTGAACTCTAAATCAAAAGTTATGGACGATTTAATGTGGACATATCAAGTTTATTTGCAAGTTAAAATGATCATTCTAAACTGATCATTTGCTCTCCTTCAGTAAAGGTTTATAAATGAAGCATAATGCATGGCTTCACGCAGTTTGGGAATACATGGGATTACTTGGAGGCTTCGTCATAGCTCTTTCAGTCTCAAATGTTGTCACAATATGAAAAATTTAGCTAGCTTAACGTGGGCATTGGATTCGTGACATTCTGAACTCTAAATCAAAAGTTGCGGACGATTAAGTGCAAACATGTCAAAGTTGATGGGACAGTTAAAATGATCACAATAATATGATTATTCGTGCTCCTTGAGTAAAGTCTTTTAAATGAAGCATAATGCATGGCATCACGAAGTTTGGGATACATTGGATTACTTGAAGGTTTTGTCGTTGCTTTTTAAGCCGTAAATGTTGTCACAATATGTAAAATTGAGCTAGCTTGACATGGGCGTATGATTCTTGTCATTCATAACTTTAAATCAAAAGTTACAGAAAATTTAGTATGGATATGTCAACTTTATCAGGCAGATAAAATGATCATTCTAAATTGATCATTGGTGCTCCCTGAGTAAACGGTTATAAATGAAGCATAACGGATGACATCACGTAGTTTGGGATACATTGGATAACTTAGAGGCTTTGGCGTAACTCTTTTATTGACAAATGTTGTCAGAATATAGAAAATTGAGCTAGCTTAAGGTGGGCATTGGTTCGTGTCATTCCGAACTCTAAATCAACTTTTATGGACGTTTTAGTGCGGACATGTCAAGTTGATCGCCAGTTAGAATGATCAGTCTAATCTGATCATTGGTTCTCCTTGAGTAAAGGCTTAGAAATAAATTATAATCCATGGCTTCATGCAGTTTCGGATACATTGGATTATATTAATTACTTGGAGGCTTTGTCTTAGCTCTTTCAGTCTCAAATGTTTTCATAATGTGGAAAATTTAGCTAGCTTAACATGGGCACTGGATCCGTGTCATCTGAACCCTAAAGCAAAAGTTACGGATGATTTAGTGCGAACATGTAAAGTTGATCGGCCAGTTAAAATGATCAGTCTAAACTGATCATTGGCGCTCCTTAAGGAAAGCTTTATAAATGAAGCATAATGCTTGGCATTACGCAGTTTGGGATATATTGGATTACTTGGAGGCTTTGTCATAGCTATTTCGGACTTAAAATTTGTCACAATATTAAAAATTAAGATAGATTAACGTGGCCGTTGGATTTGTGTCATTTTGAACACTAAATAAAAAATTACAGACGATTTAGTGCAGACATGCAAACCTTTGGCCAGTTAAAATGATCATTCCAAACTGATAATTGGTGCTCCTTGATGTAAAGGGTTATAAATGAAGCATAATGGATGACATCACGCTGTTTGTGATACATTGGATTACTTGTAGGCTTTGTTGTAGCTATTTTAGTCTCAAATATTGTCACAATATAGAAAAGGAGCTAGTTTAACGTGGGCATTGGATTCGTGTCATTCTGAACTCTAAATCAAAATTTACGGACGATTTAGTGTGGACATGTCAACTTGATCGGCCAGTTAAAATGATCATTCTAAACTGATTATCGGTGCTCCTTGAGTATAGGCTTATAAATGAACCATAACGCATGTCATCAAGCAGTTTGGGATACATTGGATTACTTGGAGGTTTTGTCGTATCGCTTTCCATCACAAATGTTGTCCCACAATAGAGAATTGAGCTAGCTTAACGTGGGCATTGGATTCGTGTCATTCTCAACTCTAAATGAAAAATTACACACAATTTAGTGCGGACATGTAAAGTTCATGGGCCAGTTAAAATGATCATTCCAAACTGATCATTGGTTCTCCTTCAATAAAGGGTTATAAATAAAGGATAATGGATGGCATCACGCAGTTTGGGATACAATGGATTACTTGGAGGCTTTTTCGTAGCTTTTTCAGTCTCAAATGTTGTCACAACATGGAAAGTCGAGATAGGTTAACATGGGAATTGGATTCATGTCATTCTGAACTCAAAATCAAAGGCTACACGATTTAGTGCAGACATATCAAGTTGATCGGCCCGTTAAAATAATCATTCTAAACTGATCATTGGTTCTCCTCGAGTAAAGGCCTATAAATGAAGCATAATGCATGGCTTCACACAGTTTGGGATACATTGGATTACTTGGAAGCTTTTTCCTAGCTCTTTCAGGCTCAAATGTTGTCAAAATATAGAAAATTGAGCTAGCTTAACGTGGGCGTTGAATTCATGTCATACAGAACTCTAAATCAAAAGGTACGTACAATTACGTGCGGACATGTCAAGTTTATCGTCATGTTAAAATGATCATTCTAAACTGATCATTGGTGCTCCTTGATTAAAGGCTTATAAATGAAGCATAATGCATGGCATCATGCAGTTTGGGATACATTGGATTACTTGGAGGCTTTATCGTAGCTCTTTTAGTCTCAAATGCTGTCCTAATAAGGAAAATTGAGCTAGCTTGATGTGGGCATTGGTTCGTGTCATTCTGAACTCTAAATTAAAATTTACGACGATTTAATGCGGGCCTGTCAAGTTGATTGCCAGTTAAAATGTTTATTCTAAACAGAGAATTGGTTCTCCTTGAGTAAAGGCTTATAAATGAAGCATAATGCATGGCTTCACGCAGTTTGGGATACATTGTATTACTTGGAGGCTTTCTCTTAAATCTTTCAGTCTCAAATGTTGTCATAATATGGAAAATTTAGCTACCTTAACGTGGGTCTTGGATTCGTGTCATTCTGACTCTAAATCAAAAGTTACGAACGATTTAGTACCGATATGTACAGTTGATGGGCCAGTTAAAATGATCAATCTAAACTCATCATTTGTGCTCCTTAAAGGAAAGGTTTATAAATGAAGCATAATGCATGGCATCACGCAATTTGGGATATATTGGATTAGTTGGAGGCTTTGTCGTAGCTATCTCGGACTTAAAATTTGTCACAATATTAAAAATTAAGATAGCTTAATGTGGCCGTTGGATTTGTGTCATTTTGAACACTAAATAAAAAATTACGGACGATTTAGTGCAGACATGCAAAGCTTCGGCAAGTTAAAATGATCATTCTAAACTGATCATTGGTGCTCATTGGATGGTTAAGTGCGTGCATTTCCAGTTGAACGGCCATTTCAAACGATCGTTCTAAGCTATCTTTGGTGCTCCTTGAGTAATCACTTATAAAGGAAGCATAACTCATGGCGTCACGCAGTTTGGGATACATTGGATTACTTGGAGGCATTGTCGTAGCTCTTTCAGTCTAAAATGTTGTCACAATATGGAAAATTGAGCTAGCTTAACTAGACATTAGATTCATGTCATTTTGAGCTCTAAATCAAATGTTAAAGTATATTTAGTGCGGATATGTCAAGTTGATCACTTAGTTAAAATAATCATTATAAACTGATCATTGGTGCTCATTGAGTGTTCATTGAGTAAAGGCGTATAAGTGAAACATAATGCATGGCATCACACAGTTTGGGATAGATCGGATTACTTGGAAGCTTTTTCATCACTTTTTCGCTCTTAAATTTTATCATCATATAAAAACTCGAGCTAGCTTAAAGTGAGTTTAGGATTAGTGTTACTATGAACTCTAAATCAAAAGTTACAAACGATTTAGTGTGTGCATGTCAAGTTGATCAGCCAATTAAAATGATCATTCTAAACTGATCATTGGGGCTCCTTGAGTAAAGGGTTATAAATGAAGCATAATGCATGACATCATGCAGTTTGGGATTCATTGGATTACTTGAAGGCTTTGTGGTAGCTCTTTCAGCCTCAAAATGGTGCAACTGTATAGAAAATTGAGCTAGATTAACGTGGGTGTTGGATTCGTGTAATTCTGAACTCTAAATCAAAAGTTATGGACGATTTAGTGCAAACATGCGAAGTTGGTGGGTTAATTAAATTGATAATTCTAAACTGATCAACGCTGCTCCTTGAGTAAACACTTATAAATGAAGCATAATGCATGGCATTAGGCAGTTTGGGATATATTGGATTACTTGTAGGTTTTGTCGTAGCTCTTTCAGTATGAAACGTCGTCACAATATGGAAAATTTTGCTAGTTAACGTGGGCGTCGGATTCATGCCATTTTTAGCTCTAAATCAAAAGTTAAACACGATTTAGTACGAACATGTCAAGTTGATCATCTAGCTAAAATGATCTTTCTAAACTGATTAATTGTGCACATTGAGTAAAGGTGTACAAGTGAAGCATAATGCATGGCATCACGCAGTTTGGGATAGATTGGATTACTTGGAAGATTTGTCATTGCTATTTTGATATTAAATTTTGTCACCATATAGAAAATTTAGCTACCTTAACGTGGGTGTTGGATTTGTGTCATTTTGAACTCTAAATTAAAATTTACTGATGTTTTAGTGCGTACATGTCAAATTGATCGGCCAATTAAAATGATCATTTTAAACTAATCATTGGTGCTCCCTGAGTAAAGGCTTATAAATGAAGCATAATGCATGACATCATGCAGTTTGGGATTCATTGGATTACTTAAAGGCTTTGTGGTCGCTCTTTCAGCCTCAAATGGTGTCACAGTAGAGAAAATTGATCTAGATTAACGTGGGCATTGGATTCGTGTCATTCAGAACTCTAAATCAAAAGATATGGAAGATTTAGTGCAAACATGCGAAGTTGATCGGTTAATTCAAATGATAATTCTAAACTGATCAATGGTGCTCCTTGAGTAAAGACTTATAAATGAATTATAATGCATGGCATCACGCAGTTTGGGATACATTGGATTTCTTGTAGGCTTTGTCGTAGCTCTTTTAGTATCAAATGTGGTCACAATATGGAAAATTGTGCTAGCTTAATGTAGGCATTGGATTCATGTCATTTTTAGCTCTAAATCAAAAGTTAAAGACGAATTAGTGCGGACATGCCAAGTTGATCATCTAGTTAAAATGATATTTCTAAACTGATCATTGGTGCACATTGAGTAAAGGCGTATAATCAAGCATAATGCATGGCATCACGCAGTGCGGGATAGATTGGATTACTTGGAAGATTTATCATAGCTATTTCAATCTTAAATTTTGTCACAATATAGAAAATTGAGCTAGCTTAACGTGAGCGTTGGATTTGTTTCATTCTGAGCTCTAAATCAGAAGTTAAGGACGATTTAGTGCGGACATGTGAAGTTGATCGGCCAGTTAAGATGAACATTCTAAACTTATCATGGGTGGTCCTTGAGTAAACGCTTATAATAGAAGCATAATGCATGGCATCTCGCAGTTTGGGATAAATTGGATTACTTGAAGGCTTTGTGGTAGCTGTTTTAGTCTCAAATGTTGTCACATTATTGAAAATTGTGCTAGATTAATGTGGGCGTTGGATTCATGTCAATTTGGACTCTAGGTTAAAAGTAAAAGACGATTTAGTGCGGATAGGCCAAGTTCATCATCTACTTAAAATGATCATTCTAAACTCATCATTGGTGCTCATTGAGCAAAGGTTTACAAATGAATTATAAAGCATGGCATTACGCAATTTTGGATAAATTGGATTACGTGGAGGCTTTGTCGTACCTATTTCAGTCCAAAGTTTTGTCATAATATAGAAAATTGAGCTAGATTAACGTGAGGGTTGGATTCGTGTCATTCAAGTGCGTACATGTCAAGTTGAACTACCAGTTGAAATGATCATTATAAACTGATCATTGGTGCTCATAGAGAAAAGACATATAAAAGAAGCATAATGCATGGCATCACGATGTTGGGGATACATTAGATTGCTTGGAGGTTTTGTCGTAGCTCTTTCAATCTCATATGTTGTCACAATATGGAAAATTGAGCTACCTTAACGTGGGCATTGGACTCATGTCATTTAGAGCTCTTAATCAAAAGTTAAAGAAGATTTAGTGCGGACATGTCAAGTTGATCATTGGCGCTCATTGAGTAAAGACTTATAAATGATGTGTAATGCATGGCATCACAGAGTTAGGGATATATTGTATTACTTAGAGGCTTTATCGTATCTCTTTCAGTCTCAAATGTTGTCACATCATGGAAAATTTAGTTAGCTTAACGTGGGCGTTGGATTCATGTCATTTTGAGCTCCAAATCAAATGTTAAATACGATTTAGTGCCGACATGTAAAATTGATCAACTAGTTAAAATCAAGGATAATGCATGGCATCACGCAATTTGGGATAAATTGGATTACTTGAAGGCTTTGTCATAGCTATTTAGGTCCTAAATTTTGTCACAATATAGAATATTGATTTAGCTAAACGTGGGCGTTGGATTCGTATCATTCTTGAGCTCTAAATAAATAGTTACACATGATTTTTTGCGGACATGCCAAGTTGATCGGCCAGTTAAAGGGATCGTTCTAAGCTGATCATTAGTGCTTGTTGAGTAAAGGCTTATCAATGAAGCATAAAGCATAGCTTCATCCAGCTTAGGATAGATTGGATTACTTGAACGCTTTGTGGTAGCTGTTTCAGTCTCAACTGTTATCACAAATAGAAAATTGTGGTAGCTTAACATGGGGGTTTGATTCGTGTCATTCTAAACAGTAAACCAAAAGTTACAGATGATTTAGTGCATACATTTCTAGTTGATCGGCCAATTAAATTGATCTTTCTAAGATGATCATTGGTGCTCATTGAGGAAAGGTTTACAAATGAAGCCTTATGCATGGCATCACAAAGTTTGAGATAGATTCGATTACATGGAAAGCTACGACAAAGCGTCCAAGTAATCCAAATCCCAAACTACGCAATGCCATGCATTATGCTTCATTGTAAACCTTTGCTCAATGAGCACCAATGGTCAGTTTAAAATGATCATTTTAACTAGCTGATCAACTTGACATGTCTGCACAAAATCATCTTTACCATTTGATTTAGAGGTCAAAATGATATGAACCGAACACCCACGTTAATCTAGCTCAATTTTCAATATTGTGACAACATTTAAAACCTAAATAGCTATGACAATGCCTCCAAGTAATCCAATCTATCCCAAACTGTGTGATGCCATGCATTATGCTTAATTTATACGCCTTTACTCAATGAGCACCAATGATCAGTTTAGAATGATCATTTTAACTAGATGATCAACTTGAAATGTCCGGACTAAATCATCCGTAACTTTTGATTTAAAGTTCAGAATGACCCGAATCCAACGCCCACGTTAAACTAGCTCTATATTCTATATTCTGCAAAACTTGAACACCAAAATAGCTACGAAAACGTGTCCAAGTAATCCAAGCTATCCTAAACTGTGTGATGCCATGCATTACACTTCATTTATAAACCTTTGATTAATGAGCACAAATGATCAGTTTAGAATGATCATTTGAACTAACTGATCAACTTGACATGTTCACACTAAATCGTTTTTAACATTTGATTTAGAGCTCAAAATGATATGAATCGAACCCCCACGTTAGTCTTGCTCAGTTTGCAATATTGTGATAACATTTGAGGCTAAAAGAGCTACAGCAAAGCCTCCAAGTAATCCAATGATTCCAAACTTCGTGTTGCCATGCCTCATTGTTCATTTATAAGCCTTTACAAAAGGAGCACCAATGATGAGTTTAGAATAATTATTTTAACTGGCCGATCAACCTGACATTTCCACACTAAATTGTCTGTAACTTTTGATTTAGAGTTCCGAATGACACGAATCCAACATCCACATTAAGCTACCTCAATTTTCTATATTGTTATAAAATTTAAAACCAAAACAGCTACGACAAAACATACAAGTAAACAGAAATGAGCACAAATGATAAGTTTAGAATGGTCATTTTAACTAGATGATCAACTTGAAATGTCCGCAATAAATCGTCTTTAACATTTGATTTAGAATTCAAAATGACATGAATCCAACGCCCACATTAATATAGCTCAATTTTTTTATATTGTGACAGCATTTGAGATTGAAAGAGCTACGACAAAGCCTCCAAGAAATCCAATGTATCCCAAACTGCGTGATGCCATGCATTATGCTTCATTGTAAACCTTTGCTCAATGAGCACCAATGACCAGTTTAAAATGATCACTTTAATTAGCTGAACCACTTGACATGTCTGCACTAAATCATTTTTAACATTTGATTTAGAGCTCAAAATTATATGAATCGAACGCCGACGTTAATCTAGCTCAATTTTCAATATTGTGACAAAATTTAATACCAAAAAAGCTACAACAAAGCCTCCAAGTAATCCAATCTATCCCAGACTGTATGATGACATGCATTATGCTTCATTTGTAAGCCTTTGCTCAATGAGCACCAATGATAAGTTTAGAATGATCAATTTAACTAACTGATAAACTTGACATCTCCACACTAAATCGTCTATAACTTTTGATTTAGAGTTCAGAATGATACGAATCTAACGCCCACGTTAAGCTAGCTCAATATTCTATATTCAGACAAAATTTAACACCGAAATAGCTATGTAACCGCGTCCAAGTAATCTAATCTTTCCGAAACTGCGTGATGCCTACATTATGCTTCATTTGTAAACCTTTGCTCAATGAGCACCAATTATCAGTTTAGAATGATCATTTTAACTAGCTGATGAACTTGAGATATCCACACTAAATCGTTTTTAACATTTGATTTTGAGCTCAAAATGATATGAATCGAACTCCCCCATTAATCCAGCCCAGTTTGCAATATTGTAATAACATTTGAGGCTGAAAGAGCTACGACAAAGCCTCCAAGTAATCCAATGTATCCCAAACTTCTTGATGCCATGCATCATGCTTCATTTATAAGCTTTTACAAAAGGAGCACCAATGATGAGTTCAGAATGATTATTTTAACTGGCCGATCTATATGACATGTCCACACTAAATAGTCCGTAACTTTTGATTTAGAGTTCAGAATGACACGAATCCGACACCCTTTTTTAAGCTATCTCAATTTTCTATATTGTTATAAAATTTAAAACCAAAATAGGTACGACAAAACATCCAAGTAATCCAATCTATTCTAAACTGCGTGATGTCATGCATTATGCTTCACTTGTAAATATTTTCTCAATGACCAGCAATGATCAGTTTAGAATAATCAAATTAACTACCCGATAAACCTGACATTTCTGCACTAAATCGTTCGTAACTTTCGATTTAGAGTTCAGAATGACGTGAATCCAATGCCCATGTTAAGCTAGCATAATTTTCTATATTGTGATAAAATTTAAGACCAAAATTGCTACAACAATGCCTCCAAGTAATCTAGTGTATTCCAAAATGCGTGATGCTATGCATTATGCTTCATTTATAAGTCTTTACTAAAGGAGTACCAATGATCAGATTAGAATGATAATTTTAACTTTCCGATCAAATTTACATGTATGCACCAAATCATCCGTAACTTTTGATTTAAAGTTCAGAATGACACAAATCCAACGCCTATGTTAAGCTAGCTCAATATTCTATATTGTGACAAAATTTAAGACCCAAATAGCTACAACAATGCCTCCAGTTAATCCAATGTATTCCAACCTGCATGATGCCATGCATTGCGCTTCAATTATAAGCCTTTACTAAAGGAGCACCAATGATCAGTTTAGAACGATCATTTTAACTGGCCGATCAACTTGGCATGTACGCACACAATTGTCCGTAACTTTTGATTTAGAGTTCAGAATGACACGAATCTAATGCCGACATTAAGCTAGCCCAACATTTGAAACTGAAAGAGCTACCACAAAGCCTTCAAGTAATCCAATCTATCCTGACCTGCGTGATGTCCTGCATTAAGCTTCAATTAAAACCTTTACGCAAGGAGCACTAATGATCAGTTTAGAGTGATCAGTTTAGAATGATCACTTTAAGTGGCCGATACACTTGACATGTTGCACTATGTCATCCGTAATTTTAGATTTACAATTTAGAATGACACGAATCCAACACCCACGTTAAGCTATCTCAAAATTTTATGACAAAATATACGACCGAAATAGCTACAACAAATCTTCCAATTAATCCAATCTATCCGTAATGGCGTGATGCCATGCATTATTCTTCTTTTACACGCCTTTACTCAATAAGCACCAGTGGTCAGTTTAGGATGATCATTTTAACTAACTGATCAACTTGACATGTCCGTACTAAATCGTCTTTAACATTTGATTTAGAGCTTAAAGTGACATGAATCCAACGTCCACGTTAATCTAGCTCAATTTTCAATATTGTGACAACATATGAGATTGATAGAGCTACGATAAAGCATTTAAGTAATCCAATGTATCACAAACTGCGTGATACCATGAATTATACTTCATTTGTAAACCTTTGCTTAATGAGCACCAATGATCAGTTTAGAATACTCATTTTAACTAGCTGATCAAGTTGACATGTCCACATTAAATCGTCTTTCACATTTGATTTAGACCTCAAAATGATATGAATCGAATGCCCACGCTAATCTAGATCAATTTTCAACATTGTGACAACATTTTAGGCTGAAAGAGTTACGACAAGGTCTCCAAGTAATCCAATGTATCTCAAACTGTGTGATAGCATGCATTATGCTTTATTTATAAACCATTACTCAAGGAGCACTAGTGATCAGTTTAGAATGATCATTTTAACTGTTCGATCAACCTGACATGTCCGCACTAAATCTTCTGTAACTTTTTTATTTAGAGTTAAGAATGACATGAATCCTACGCCCACGTTAAGCTACCTCAATGTTCTATATTGTGACAAAATTTAAGACCCAAATAGCTACAACAATGCCTCCAAGTAATCCAATGTATTCGAAACTACTTGATGCCATGCATTATGCTTCATTTATTAGCCTTTACTAAGGGAGCACCAATGATCAGTTTAGAATGGTCATTTTAACAGGCCGATCAACTTGACATGTACACACTCAATTGTCCGTAACTTTTTATTTAGAGTTCAGAATAACAACATTTGAAACTGAAAGAGCTACCACAAAGTCTTCAAGTAATCCAATCTATCCTGAACTGCGTGATGACATGTATTATGCTTTATTTATAACTTTTACTCCAGTAGCACTAATGACCAGTTTAGAGTGATTAGTTTAGAATGATCAATTTAGACTGATCAGTTTAGAATGAGCACTTTAACTGGTCGATCAACTTGACATGTCGCACTAAATCGTCAGTATTTTTTTATTTAGAGTTCAAAATGACACCAATCTAACTCCCACATTAATCTAGCTCAATATTCTATATTGTGACAAAATAGCTACGTCAAAGCCTCCAGGTAATCCAATCTATTCCAAATTGCATGATGCCATGCATTATTCTTCTTTGATACACCTTTACTCAATGGTCAGATTAGGTTGATCATTTTAACTAACGATCAACTTGACATGTCTGCTCTAAATCGTCTTTATCATTCGACTTAGAGCTCAAAATGACATGAATCCAATGCCCCCGTTAATCTACCTCAATTTTCAATATTGTGATAACATTTGAGATTGAAAGAGCGATGACAAAGCCTCATAGTAATCCAATATATCCCAAACTGTGTGATGCCATGCATTATGCTTTACTCAATGAGCACCAGTGATCAGTTTAGAATGATCAGTCTAGAATGATCAGTTTAGAATGATCAATTTAACTGGCCGAACAACTTGACATTTTCGCACTAAATCGTCTGTAACTTTTAATTTAGAGCTTAGAATGACATGAATCTAACCCCCATGTTAAGGTAGCTCAATATTTTATAAAATGGCTACCATTTTATATTATGAAAAAAAATTAATACCAAAATA
This sequence comes from Pugionium cornutum, assembly GCA_018901935.1. Taxonomy (NCBI): domain Eukaryota; kingdom Viridiplantae; phylum Streptophyta; class Magnoliopsida; order Brassicales; family Brassicaceae; genus Pugionium; species Pugionium cornutum. The sequence continues at coordinate 25,455,368 of JAENJI010000013.1, read as the reverse complement.
GCTACGACAATGCCTCTCAAGTAATCCAATCTATCCTAAATTACGTGATTTCATGCATTATGTTTCATTTATAAGCATTTACTCAATGAGCATTAATGATCAGTTTAGAATGATCATTTTATCTAGCTGATCAAAATCATTAACCTTACATGTCCGGAGTAAATGGTCTTTAGCATAAGATTTAGAGCTCAGAATGACATGAATCCAATGCCCACGTTAATATAGCCCAATTTTAAATATTGTGACAACATTTGAGACTAAAAGTTCTACAACAAACCTCCAAGTACTCCAATGTATCCCAAACTGTGTGATGTCATGCATTATGCTTCACTTGTAAACCTTTGCTCAATGAGCACTAATGATCTATTTAAAATAATCAATTTAACTAGCTGATAAACTTGACATGTCCCCACAAAATCGTCTTTATTCAGAGTTCAGAATGACACGAAGCTAACACTCACGTTAAGCTAGCTTAAACATTCTATATTGTGACAAAATTTAAGACCGAACCAGCTACGACAAAGTCTCTAAGTAATCCAATCTATCCAAAACTACGTGATGCCATGCATTATGCTTCATTTGTTAACCTTTGTTCAATGAGCACCAATGATCAGTCTAGAACGATCATTTTAACTAGCTGATCAACTTGACATGTCTGCACTAAATCGTTTTAACATTTGATTTAGAGTTCAAAATGATATGAATACAACGCCCACGTTAATCTAGGTCAAATTTCAATATTGTGAAAACATTTGACACTCAAAGAGCTACGACAAATCCTCCAAGTAATCTAATGTATCCGAAAATGTGTGATGCCATGCATTATGCTTCATTTGTAAGCCATTACTCAAGGAGAACCAATGATCAGTTTAGAATGATCATTTGAACTGGTCGATCAACCTGACTTGTCCATACTAAATCGTCTGTAACGTTTTATTTAGAGTTCAAGATGACACGAATCCAACGTCCACATTAAACTACCTCAGTTTTCTATATTGTGATAAAATTTAATATTGAAATTGCTACAAAAAAGCCTCCATGTAATCCAATCTATCCCAAGCTTCGTGATGCAATGCATTATGCTTGATTTATGTGTTACTCAATGAGCATTAATGATCAGCTTAGAATGATCACTTTAACTGGCCAATAGCCTTGACATATCCGCACTTAATCGTCCTTAACTTTTAATTTAGAGTTCAGGATGACACGAATCTAATACCCACGTTTAGATAGCTAAATATTTTATAATACGACAAAAATTAAGACCGAAATAGCTACGACACAGCATCCAAGTATTCCAATCTGTCCAAAATTACATGATGCCATGCATTATGCTTTATTTATAAGCCTTTACTCAATGAGCACCAATGATCAGTTTAAAATGATCCTTTTAACTAGCTGATCAACCTTATATGTCCGCACTAAATCATCTTTAACATTTGATTTAGAGCTCAAAATGACATGAATCCAATACCCACGTTAATCTAGCTCAATTTTCAATATTGTGACATCAGTTTAGACTGAAAGAGCTATGACAAAGCATTCAAGTAGTCCAATGTATCCCAAACTTCGTGATGCTATGCATTATGCTTCATTTGTAAACCATTGCTCAATGAGCACCAATGATCAGTTTATAATGATCACTATAACTACCTGATCAACTTGAAAAATCCGCACTAAATCATCAGTAGCTTTTGATTAGAGTTCCGAATGACACAAATCCAACGCCCACGTTAAAATAGCTCAAAATTCTTTATTGTGACTAAATTTAAGACCGAATTAGCTATGAAAAAGCCTCTATGTAATCCAAGCTATCCCAAATTGTGTGATGCCATGCATAATGCCGCATTTGTAAACCTTTGCTCAATAAGCACCAGTTATCAGTTTCGAATGATCATTTTAACTAGCTGATCAAATTCACATATCCGCAATAAATCATCTTTAACATTTGATTTAGAGCTCACAATGATATGAATCCAATGCCCACGTTAATTTAGCTCAATTTTCAATATTGTGATAACATTTAAGATTGAAACAGCTACGACAAAGCTTCCAAGTAATCCAATATGTCCCAAACTGTGTGATGCCATGCATTATGCTTCATTTGTAAACCTTTGCTCAATGAGCACCAATGATTAGTTTAGAATGATCATTTTAACTAGTTGATCAACTTGACATGTCCGTACTAAATCGTCCATAACTTTTGAGTTAGAGTTCAGAATGACATGAATCTAACGCCCACGTTAAGGTAGCTCAATATAATATATTGTGATAAAATTTAAGACCGAAATAACTACGATAAAACCTCCAAGAAATCCAATGTATCCCAAACTTCGTGATACCATGCATTACGTTTCATTTGTAAACCTTTACTAAAGGGGCACCAATGATCAGTTTAGAATGATCATTATAACTGGCCGATCAAGTTGACATGCCTGCACTAAATTGTCTGTTACTTTTCATTTAGAGTTTAGAGTGACACAAATCCAACGCCCAAGTAAGGCTAGCTCAAATTTCTATATTGTGATAAAAATCAAGAAAGAAATAGGAACGAAAAAGCCTCCAAGTAATCGAATCTACCTAAGCTTCGTGAAAACATTTTCAATATTGTGAAAACAGTTGACACTAAAAGAGCTACGACAAATCCTCCAAGTACTCTAATGTATCCGAAAATGCGTGACGCCATGCATTATGCTTCATTTGTAAGCCATTACTCAAGGAGAACCAATGATCGGTTAAGAATGATCATTTGAACTGGTCGATCAACCTGACTTGTCCACACTAAATCGTCTGTAACGTTTTATTTAGAGTTCAAGATGACATGAATCCAACGCCCACATTAAACTACCTCAGTTATCTATATTGTGATAAAATTTAATATTGAAATTGCTACAAAAAGCCTCCAAGTAATCCAATCTATCCCAAACTTCGTGATGCAATGCATTATGCTTCATTTATGCGTTACTCAATGAGCATTAATGATCAGTTTCGAATGATCATTTTAACTGGCCGATAACCTTGACATATCCGTACTAAATCGTGCTTAACTTTTAATTTAGAGTTCAGGATGATACGAATCTAACCCCCACGTTTAGATAGCTCAATATTTTATATTACGAAAAAAATTAAGACCGAAATAGCTACGACAAAGCATCCAAGTAATCCAATCTGTCCGAAATTGCATGATGCCATGCATTATGCTTTCTTTATAAGCCTTTACTCGATGAGCACCAATGATCAGTTTAAAATGATCCTTTTAACAAGCTGATCAACCTTATATGTCTGCACTAAATCATCTTTAACATTTGATTTAGAGCTCAAAATGACATGAATCCAACGCCCACGTTAATCTAGCTCAATATTCAATATTGTGACATCAGCTTAGATTGAATGTGCTACAACAAAGCCTTCAAGTAATCCAATATATCCAAAACTGCGTGATGCTATGCATTACGCTTCATTTGTAAACCATTGCTCAATGAGCACCAATGATCAGTTTATAATGATCATTATAACTAGCTGATCAATTTGAAAAATCCACACTAAATCATCAGTAACTTTTGATTAGAGTTCCGAATGACACGAATCCAACGCCCACGTTAAAATAGCTCAAAATTCTATATTATGACTAAATTTAAGACCGAATTAGCTATGAAAAAGCCTCTATATAATCCAAGCTATCCCAAATTGTGTGATGCCATGCATAATGTTGCATTTGTAAACCTTTGCTCAATAAGCACCAGCTATCAGTTTGGAATGATCATTTTAACTAACTGATCAACTTCACATATCCGCAATAAATCATCTTTATCATTTGATTTAGAGCTTAAAATGATATGAATCCAACGCCCACGTTAATTTAGCTCAATTTTCAATATTGTGACAACATTTAAGACTGAAACAGCTACGACAAAGCTTCCAAGTAATCCAATCTATCCCAAACTGTGTGATGCCATGCATTATGCTTCATTTGTAAACCTTTGCTCAATGAGCACCAATGATCAGTTTAGAATGATAATTTTAACTAGTTGATCAACTTGACATTTCCGTACTAAATCGTTCATAACTTTTGAGTTAGAGTTCAGAATGACATGAATCCAATGCCCACGTTAATGTAGCTCAATATAATATATTGTGACAAAATGTAAGCCCGAAATAACTACGACAAAGCCTCCAAGTAATCCAATGTATCCCAAACTGTGTGATACCATGCTTTACGTTTCATTTGTAAACCTTTACTAAAGGGGCTCCAATGATCAGTTTAGAATGATCATTATAATTGGCCGATCAACTTGACATGTCCGCACTAAATCATCTGTAACTTTTGATTTTGAGTTTGGAATGAAATCAAGCCAATGCCCATGTTAAGCTAGCTCAATATTTTGTACTGTGAAAACATTTAAGAACGAAATAGCTACGACAAAGCCTCCATGTAATCCAATCTGTACCGAATTGCATGATGCCACACATTACGTTTCATTTATACGGTTTAACTCAATGAGCACCAATGATCAGTTTAGAATGATCAGTTTAATTAGCTGATAGAATTGATATATCCGCGGTAAATCCTCTTTAAGTTTTGATTTAGAGCTCAAAATGACATGAATATAACGCACACGTTAAGCTAGCTAAATTTTTCATATTGTGACAACATTTGAGGCTTGAAGAGGTACCAAAAAACCTTTAAGTAATCCAATGTATCCTGAACCGCGTGAAGCCATGCATTTTAGTTCATTTATAAGCCTTTACTCAAGAAGCACCAATGATCAATTTAAAATGATCATTTTAACTACCTGATCAACTTGGCATGTCCGTGCTAAATCAACCGTAATTTGTAATTTAGAGTTCAGAATGACATGAATCCAACGCCACGTTAAACAAGCTCAATTTTCTATACTGTGATAATAATTAAGACCGAAATAGCTACGAAAAAGGCTCCAAGTAATTGAATCTGTCCAAAAATGCGTGATGCCATGCATTATGCTTCATTTGTAAACCTTTGTTCAATGAGTATCAATGATCTTCTTAGAAAGATCATTTTAACTGCCCTACCAACTTGACATGTCCGCACTAAATCGTTCGTAACTTTTGATTTAGAGTTCAGAATGACACGAATCAAACGTCCATGTTAAGCTAGCTAAATTTTTTATATATAACAAAATTTAGGACCGAAATTACTACGACAGAGCCTCCAAGTAATCGAATCTATCACAACCTGCGTTATGCCATGCATTATGCTTCATTTGTTATCCTTTGCTCAATGAGCACCAATGATCAGTTTAACTAGCCGATCAAGTTGTCATGTCCACACTAAATCATCTGTTACTTTTGATTTAGAGTTTAGAGTGACACAAATCCAACGCCCAAGTTAGGCTACCTCAAATTTCTATATTGTGATAAAAATCAAGAAAGAAATTGCAATGAAAAAGCTTCCAAGTAATCGAATCTATCCTAAGCTTCGTGATGCCATGCATTGTGCTTCATTTACACGCCTTTGATCAGTGAGCACCAATGATCAGTTTAGAATCATCATTTTAACTACTTGATCAACTTCACATATCCACACTAAATCATCTTTAACATATGATTTAGAGCTCAAAATGATATGAATCCAACGGCCACGTTAATTTAGCTCAATTTTCAATATTGTGACAACATTTAAGACTGAAATAGCTACGACAAAGCTTCCACGTAATCCAATCTGTCCCAAACTGTGTGATGTCATTATGCTTCATTTGTAAACTTTTGCTCAATGAGCAACAGTGCTCAGTTTATAACGACCAATTTCACTAGATGATAAACTTGACATTTCCGCACTAAATCATTTGTAACTTTTGATTTAGAGTTCAGAATGACACCAATCCAACGTCCACGTTAAGCTAGCTTAATATTCTATATTGTGACAAAATTTAGGACCGAAGTAGCTACGGAAAAGCCTCCATGTAATCCAATCTATCCCCAACTGCGTGATGCCATGCATTATGCTTCATTTGTAAACCTTTGCTCAATAAGCATCAATGATCATTTTATAAAGATCATTTTAACTAGCTGATCAAATTGACATGTCTACACTAAATCATTTTTAACATCTGATTTAGAGTTCAAAATAATATGAATACAACGCCCACGTTAATCTAGGTCAATTTTCAATATTGTGAAATCATTTGACACTCAAAGAGCTACGACAAATCCTCCAAGTAATCTAATGTATCCGAAACTGTGTGATGCGATGCATTATGTTTCATTTGTAAGCCATTGCTCAAGGAGAACCAATGATCAGTTTAGAATGATCATTTGAACAGGTTGATCAACCGGACTTGTCCACACTAAATCGTCTGTAACTATTGATTTAGAGTTCAAAATGACATGAATCCAACACCCACGTTAAGCTACCTAAATTTTCTATATTGTGATAAAATTTAAGATAGAAATAGCTACGACAAAGCGTCCAAGTAATTCAATCTATTCTAAATTGTTGGATGCAAAGCATTATGCTTGATTTATGCATTACTCAATGAGCAGCAATTATCTGTTTAGAATGATCATTTTAGAATGATCACTTTAACTGGCTGATCAACTTGACATGTACGCACTAAATCATCCGTAACTTTTGATTTAGAGTTCAGAATGACACGAATCCAACGCCCACGTTAACCTAGCTCAAAATTATATATTGTGACAAAAATTAAGATCGTACTAGCTACGAAAAAATCTTATAGTAATCCAATCTATCCCAAACTGTGTGATGCCATGCATTAGGCTGCATTTGTAAACCTTTGCTCAATGTTCACCAATTATCAGTTTAGAATGATCATTTTAACTGGATTATCAATTTCAGAAGTCTACACTAAATAATCTTTGACATATGATTTAGAGCTCAAAATGATATGTATCCAACGCCCACGTTTTTAGTTCAATTTTTAATATTGTGATAAAATTGGAGACTGAAATAGCAACGAAAAAGCCTTCAAGTAATCCAATCTATCCCACACTGCGTGATGCCATACATTATGATTCATTTGTAAAGGTTTGCTAAATAAGCACCAATGATCAGTTTAGAATGATCATCTTAACTAGTTCATCAACTTGACATGTCCACACTACATCGTCTTAAACAGTATATTTAGAGCTTAAACTAACATGAATCAATTCCCATGTTATTCTAGCTCAATTTTCAATATTTGATACTGATATAGCTATGACAAAGCCTCCAACTAATCCAATCTATCCCAAACTGCGTGATGCCATACATTATGCTTCATTTGCAAATGTTTGCTCAATGAGCACCAATGATCAGTTTAGAGTGATCATTTTAACTAGTTCATCAACTTGACATGTCCGCACTACATCGTCTTTAATAGTATATTTAGAGCTTAAACTAACATGAATCCAATGCCCACGTTATTCTAGCTCAATTTTCAATATTGTGACAACATTTCATACTAAAAGAGCTATGATAAAGCCCCTAAGTAATCCAATTTGTCCCAAACTGCGTGATGTCATGCATTATACTATAGTTATAAGCATTTACTCAAGGAGCACCAATGATTAGTTTAGAATGATCATTTTAACTGTCCGATCAACATGACATTTCTGCACTAAATCGTCTGTAAGTTTTGATTTTGATTTGAAAATGACACGAATCTAATACCCACGTTAAACTACCTCTATTTTCTATATTGTGATAAAATTTAAGACCGAAATAGCTATGCCAAAGTCTGCAAGTAATCCAATGTATCCCAAACTGTGTGATACTATGCGTTACGCTTTGACTCAATGAGGACCAATGATCAGTTTAGAATGATCATTTTAACTACCTGATCAACTTGACATGTCCACAGTAAATCATTTTTAGCTTTTGATTTAGAGCTCAAAATGTCACTTATCCACCGCCCAAGTTAAGCAAGCTCAATTTTCCATATTGGGACAACATTTGAGAATGGAAGAGGTACCACAAAGCCTTTAAGTAATGCAATGTATCCAAAACTACGTGATGCCATGCATTATGGTTCATTTATAAGCTTTTACTCAAGGAGCACCAATGATCAGTTTAGAATGATCATTTTAACTGACCGATAAACTTGACATGTCCACGCTAAATCGTCCGTAACTTTTAATTTAGAGTTCATAATGACACGAATCCATCGCAACTTTAAACTAGCTCAATTTTCTATATTATGACCATAATTAAGTCTGAAATATCTACGACAAAGCCTCTAAGTAATCGAATCACTCCCACACTGCATGATACCATGCATTATGCTTCGTTTCTAAGCTTTTTCTCAAGTACCACCAATGATCGTTTTAGAAAATCATTTTAACTGGCTGACCGACTTTACAAGTGCGCACTAAATTGTCCGTAACTTTTGATTTATAGTCTAGAATGACACGAATCCAACGCCCATGTTAAGCTAACTAAATTTTCTATGTCACAAAAAAATTTAAGACCGAAATAGCTACGACAATGCCTCCGAGTAATCGAATCTATCCCAAATTGCGTTATGCTGAACATTATGCTTCATTTGTAATCCTTTGCTCAATGAGCACCAATGATCAGTTTAGAACGATCAATTTAACCAGCCGATCAAGTTGCTATGTCCGCACTTAATCGTTCGTAATTTTTGATTTAG
>JAENJI010000013.1:25313597-25446357 GCA_018901935.1 Pugionium cornutum | reverse complement strand
GCGTGATGCCATGCATTATGCTTCATTTATAAGCCTTTACTCAAGGAGCACCAGTGATCAGTTTATAATCATCATTTTAACTTGCCGATCAACTTGACATGTATGCATTATATTTTGTGTCACTTTTGATTTGGAGTTCAAAATGACACGAATCCAACCCCCACATTTTTCTATATTGTATTAAGCTAGCTCATTTTTCTATATTGTATTAACAATTGAGTCAGAAAGAGCTACATCAAAGCCTCTAAGTAATCCAACGTATCACGAACTGCATAATGTCACCCATTATGCTTCATTTATTAGCGTTTACTCAAGGAGCACCAATATCAGTTTATAATGACCATTTTAGATGGCCGATCAACTTGACATAAGCGCACTAAATCGTACGTAACTTTTTATTTAGAGTTCAGAATGACACGAATCCAACGCCCACATTAAACTAGCAGAATTTTCCGTATTGTGATAGCATTTTAGACTGAAAGAACAATGAAAAGGCCTCCAAGGAATCAACTTGAAATGTCTGCACTAAATCGTCCGTAGCTTTTAATATAAAGTTTAGAATGACATGAATCCAACGCCCACGTTAAACTAGTTGAATTTTCCGTATTAAGACAACATTTGAGACTGATAGAGCTACGAAAAAGCCTCCAAATAATCGAATGTATCCCAAACTGCGTGATGCCATGCATTATGCTTCATTTATAAGCCTTTAATCTAGGAGCACCCATGATCAGTTTAGAACGATCATTTTGGATGGCCGATCAACTTGAGATGTCCGCACTAAATCGTCCGTAACTTTTTATTTAGAGTTCAGAATGACACGAATCCAACGCCCATGTTAAACTAGCGAATTTTCCGTATTGTGACAATATTTTAGACTGAAAGAACAACGAAAAGGCCTCCAAGCAATCCAATGCATCTCAAACTACGTGAGGCCATGCATTATGCTTCATTTATAAGCCGTTACTCAATGAGCACCAAATACCAATTTAAATGATCATTTTAACTTCCCGATCAACTTGACATGTGTGCACTAAATTTTGCATAACTTTTGTTTTGGAGTTCAGAATGACACGAATCTAAAGCCCACATTAAGCTTGCTCAATTTTCTGTATTGTGAAAACAATTGAGACGGAAAGAGCTACAACAAAAGCTTCAAGTAATCCAATGTATCCCAAACTGCGTGATACCATGCATTATGCTTCATTTATAACCCTTTACTCAAGGAGCCCCAATGATCAGTTTAGAATGATGATTTTAACTGGCCAATCAATTTGAATTGTGTGCACTAAATCGTCCGTAACTTTTGATATGAAATTTAGAATGACACGAATCGAACGCCCACGTTAAACTAGTTGAATTTTCCGTAGTATGACAACATTCGGGACTGAAAGAGCTACGAAAACCCTCCAAATAATCTATTGTATCCCAAATTGCGTGATGCCATGCGTTATGCTTCATTTATAAGCCTTTACTCAAGGAGCACCAATGATCAGTTTGGAATGATCATTTTAACTAGCTGATGAACTTGACATGTCCGCAATAAATCGTCTGTAACTTTTCATTTAGAGTTCAGAATTACACGAATCCAACGCCCACTGTAAGCTAGCCTGATTTTCGATATTGTGACAACATTTTAGACTAAAATAGCTACTACAAAGCCTCCTCGTAATCCTATGCATCCCAAATTGCGTGATGCCATGCATACTTGATTTGTAAGCCTTTATGAAAGGAGCACCAATGATCGGTTTAGAATGATCATTTTTACTTGCTGATCAAGTTGACATGTCTGCACTAAATCAATTGTAACTTTTGATTTAGAGTTCGAATGACACGAATCCAATACCCACGTTAAACTAGCTGAATATTCCGTATTGTGACAACATTTTAGACTAACAGAGCTACGAAAAATCCTCCAAGTAATCCAATGTTTCCCAAACTGTGTGATGCCATGCAGTATGCTTCATTTATAAGCGTTTACTCAAGGAGCACCAATAATCCGTTTAGAATGATCATTTTAATTGGCCGATGAACTTGAAAAGTCTGCACTAAATCGTCCGTAACTTTTTTTTTTAAATTTAGAATTAAATGAATCCAATGCCCCCATTAAACTAGCTAAATTTTCTATATTGTCAAAAAATTTGACACTGAAAGAGCAACGACAAAGCCTCCAAGTTATCCAATGTATCCCAAACGACGTGATACCATGCATTGTGCTTCATTTATAACCCTTTACTCAAGGAGCATCAATGATTTGTTTATAATGATCTTTTTAATTGGCCGATCAACTTAACATGTGGCAACAAAATCGTTCATAACTTTTGATTTAGAGTTCAAAATGACACGAATCCAATTCCCACGTTAAGCTAGCTCAATTATTTTTATATTGTGACAAAATATAAAACCGATATAGCTACAAAAAGTTTCCAAGTAATCCAATCTATCGCAATCTGCGTGATGCCATGCATTATGCTTAACTTATAAGCCTTTATTGAAGGAGCACCAATGATTTGTTTAGAATGATCAGTTTAACCATCTGATCAACTTGACATGTACGCATTAAATCGTCTTTAACTTTTGATTTAAGGCTCAAAATGACATGATTCCAATGCCCATGCTAAGCTAGTTTAATTTTCCATATTGTGCCAACATTTTAGACTGAAATAGCTACTTCAAAGCCTCCAAGTAATCCGATGTATCCCAAACTTTGTGATGCCATGCATTATGCTTCATTTATAAGCCATTACTCAACGAGCACCAATAATCAGTTTAGAATGATCATTTTAAATGTCCGATTAACATGACATGACTGTACTAAATCGTTTGTAACTTTTGATTTAGAGTTCTGAATGACACGAATCCATTGCCCACATTAAACTAGCTCAATTTTCTATATTGTGAAAACAGTTGAGACTGAAAGAGATACAACAAAGCCTTCAAGTAATCCAATGTATCCCAAACTGCGTAATGTCATGCATTATGCTTCATTTATTAGCCTTTACTCAAGGAGCACCAATGATCAGTTTAGAATGATCATTTTAACTGGGAGACCAACTTGATATGTCTGCACTAAATCGTCCATAACTAGTGATTTAGAGAATAGTATAACACGAATCCAACGCCCACGTTAAACTAGCTGAATTTTCCGTATTGTGACAACATTTGAGACTGAAAGAGCTACGAAAAAGCTTCCAAGTAATCCAATATATCACAAACGGTATGATGCCATGCATAATGATTCATTTATAAGCCTTTACTCAAGGAGCACCAATGATCAATTTAGAATGATCATTTTAACTGGCCGATGAACTTGACATATCCGCACTAAACAATACGTAACTATTTATTTAGAGTTCAAAATGACACGAATCCAACGCCCATGTTACGCTAGCTAAATTTTCTACATTGTGAAAACATTTGAAATTGAAAGAGATACGAAATATCCTCCAATTATTCCAATGTATCCTAAACTGCGTGATGCCATGCATTGTGTTTCATTTGTAAGACTTTACTCAAGGAGAACCAATGATCAATTTAGAACGATCATTTTAACAGGTGGATGAACTTGACATGTCCGCACTAAATCGTCCTGTAACTTTTGATTTAAAGTTTAGGATGAAATGAATCCAATGCCCACATTAAGCTAGCTCAATTTTCTATATTGTGACAAAATATAACACCGAAATACTACGAACAAGTCTCCAAGTAATCCAATCTGTCACAATCTGCATGAGGCCATGCATTATGGTTAACTTATAAGTTTTTACTGAAGGAGCACTAATGATCAGTTTAGAATGATCATTTTAACTAGCTGATCAACTTGACATGTCTGCAATAAATCATTTTTAACTTTTGATTTAGAGCTCAAAATGACATGATTCCAACGCCCACGCTAAGCTAGCCAATTTTCTATATTGTGACAACATTTTAGACTGAAATAGCAACTACAAAGCCTCCAAGTAATCCAATGTATGCCAAACTGTGTGATGCCATGCATTATTCTTCATTTATTAGCCTTCACTCATAAAGCACCACTGATCAGTTTAGAATGGTCATTTTAACTAGCCGATGAACTTGACATGTTTGAACTAAATCATTTGTAACTTTTGACTTAGAGTTCAGAATGACACGAATCCTATGCCCGCATTAAACTAGCTGAATTTTCCGTATTGTGACAACATTTGACATTGAAAGAGCTACGAAAAAGCTTCCAAGTAATCCAATGAATCCCAAACTGCATGATGCCATGCATTATGCTTCATTTATAAGCCTTTACTCAAGGAGCACCAGTGATCAGTTTATAATCATCATTTTAACTTGCCGATCAACTTGACATGTATGCATTATATTTTGTGTCACTTTTGATTTGGAGTTCAAAATGACACGAATCCAACCCCCACATTTTTCTATATTGTATTAAGCTAGCTCATTTTTCTATATTGTATTAACAATTGAGTCAGAAAGAGCTACATCAAAGCCTCTAAGTAATCCAACGTATCACGAACTGCATAATGTCACCCATTATGCTTCATTTATTAGCGTTTACTCAAGGAGCACCAATATCAGTTTATAATGACCATTTTAGATGGCCGATCAACTTGACATAAGCGCACTAAATCGTACGTAACTTTTTATTTAGAGTTCAGAATGACACGAATCCAACGCCCACATTAAACTAGCAGAATTTTCCGTATTGTGATAGCATTTTAGACTGAAAGAACAATGAAAAGGCCTCCAAGTAATCAACTTGAAATGTCTGCACTAAATCGTCCGTAGCTTTTAATATAAAGTTTAGAATGACATGAATCCAACGCCCACGTTAAACTAGTTGAATTTTCCGTATTAAGACAACATTTGAGACTGATAGAGCTACGAAAAAGCCTCCAAATAATCGAATGTATCCCAAACTGCGTGATGCCATGCATTATGCTTCATTTATAAGCCTTTAATCTAGGAGCACCCATGATCAGTTTAGAACGATCATTTTGGATGGCCGATCAACTTGAGATGTCCGCACTAAATCGTCCGTAACTTTTTATTTAGAGTTCAGAATGACACGAATCCAACGCCCTTGTTAAACTAGCGAATTTTCCGTATTGTGACAATATTTTAGACTGAAAGAACAACGAAAAGGCCTCCAAGCAATCCAATGCATCTCAAACTGCGTGAGGCCATGCATTATGCTTCATTTATAAGCCGTTACTCAATGAGCACCAAATACCAATTTAAATGATCATTTTAACTTCCCGATCAACTTGACATGTGTGCACAAAATTGTCTGTTACTTTTTATTTATAGTTCAGAATGAAACGAATCCAACGCTCACGTTAAGGTAGCTCGATTTTCAATATTGTGAAAGCAAGTTAGAATAAAATAGCTACAACAAAGCCTCCAAGTAATCCAATGTATCTCAAACTGCGTGATGCCATGCATTATGCTAAGCTTTTACTCAAGGAGCACCAATGATCAGTTTATAATGATTATTTTAACAGACCGATCAACTTAACATGTCCGCACTAAATCGTCCGTAACTTTTGATTTTGAGTTCAGAATGACTCGAATCCAACGCCCACGTTAAACTAGCTGAATTTTCGGTATTGTGACAACATTTGAGACTGAAAGAGCTACGAAAAAGCTTCCAAGTGATTCAATGTATCCCAAACTACAAGATACTCAAGGAGCACCAGTGATCAGTTTAGAATGATCATTTTAACTGGCCGATCAACTTGACATGTCCGCACTAAAGTTTGCATAACTTTTGTTTTGGAGTTCAGAATGACACGAATCTAACGCCCACATTAAGCTTGCTCAATTTTCTGTATTGTGAAAACAATTGAGACGGAAAGAGCTACAACAAAGGCTTCAAGTAATCCAATGTATCCCAAACTGCATGATACCATGCATTATGCTTCATTTATAAGCCTTTACTCAAGGAGCCCCAATGATCAGTTTAGAATGATGATTTTAACTGGCCAATCAACTTGAATTGTGTGCACTAAATCGTCCGTAACTTTGGATATGAAGTTTAGAATGACACGAATCGAACGCCCACGTTAAACTAGTTGAATTTTCCGTAGTATGACAACATTCGGGACTGAAAGAGCTACGAAAAGCCTCCAAATAATCCATTGTATCCCAAATTGCATGATGCCATGCGTTATGCTTCATTTATAAGCCTTTACTCAAGGAGCACAAATGATCAGTTTGGAATGATCATTTTAACTAGCTGATGAACTTGACATGTCCGCAATAAATCGTCTGTAACTTTTCATTTAGAGTTCAGAATGACACGAATCCAACGCCCACTGTAAGCTAGCCTGATTTCGATATTGTGACAACATTTTAGACTAAAACAGCTACTACAAAGCCTCCTCGTAATCCTATGCATCCCAAATTGCGTGATGCCATGCATACTTCATTTGTAAGCCTTTATGAAAGGAGCACCAATGATCGGTTTAGAATGATCATTTTAACTTGCTGATCAAGTTGACATGTCTGCACTAAATCAATTGTAACTTTTGATTTAGAGTTCGAATGACCCGAATCCAATACCCACGTTAAACTAGCTGAATATTCCGTATTGTGACAACATTTTAGACTAACAGAGCTACAAAAAATCCTCCAAGTAATCCAATGTTTCTCAAACTGTGTGATGCCATGCATTATGCTTCATTTATAAGCGTTTACTCAAGGAGCACCAATAATCAGTTTAGAATAATCATTTTAATTGGCCGATGAACTTGAAAAGTCCGCACTAAATTGTCCGTAACTTTTTTTAAAAATTTAGAATTAAATGAATCCAATGCCCCCATTAAACTAGCTAAATTTTCTATATTGTCAAGAAATTTGACACTAAAAGAGCAACGAAAAATCCTCCAAGTTATCCAATGTATCCCAAACGACGTGATACCATGCATTGTGCTTCATTTATAACCCTTTACTCAAGGAGCATCAATGATTTGTTTATAATGATCTTTTTAATTGGCCGATCAACTTAACATGTGGCTACAAAATCGTCCATAACTTTTGATTTAGAGTTCAAAATGACACGAATCCAATTCCCACGTTAAGCTAGCTCAATTTTTTTTATATTGTGACAAAATATAAAACCGATATAGCTACAAAAAGTTTCCAAGTAATCCAATCTATCGCAATCTGCGTGATGCCATGCATTATGCTTAACTTATAAGCCTTTATTGAAGGAGCACCAATGATTTGTTTAGAATGATCAGTTTAACCATCTGATCAACTTGACATGTACGCATTAAATCGTCTTTAACTTTTGATTTAAGGCTCAAAATGACATGATTCCAATGCCCATGCTAAGCTAGTTTAATTTTCCATATTGTGCCAACATTTTAGACTGAAATAGCTACTTCAAAGCCTCCAAGGAATCCGATGTATCCCAAACTTTGTGATGCCATGCATTATGCTTCATTTATAAGCCATTACTCAAGGAGCACCAATAATCAGTTTAGAATGATCATTTTAAATGTCCGATTAACATGACATGACTGTACTAAATCCCTTGTAACTTTTGATTTAGAGTTCTGAATGACACGAATCCATTTCCCACATTAAACTAGCTCGATTTTCTATATTGTGAAAACAGTTGAGACTGAAAGAGATACAACAAAGCCTTCAAGTAATCCAATGTATCCCAAACTGCGTAATGTCATGCATTATGCTTCATTTATTAGCCTTTACTCAAGGAGCACCAATGATCAGTTTAGAATGATCATTTTAACTGGGAGACCAACTTGATATGTCTGCACTAAATCGTCCATAACTAGTGATTTAGAGAATAGTATAACACGAATCCAACGCCCACGTTAAACTAGCTGAATTTTCCGTATTGTGACAACATTTGAGACTGAAAGAGCTACGAAAAAGCTTCCAAGTAATCCAATATATCACAAACTGTATGACGCCATGCATTATGATTCATTTATAAGCCTTTACTCAAGGAGCACCAATGATCAGTTTAGAATGATCATTTTAACTGGCCGATGAACTTGACATGTCCGCACTAAACAATCAGTAACTTTTTATTTAGAGTTCAAAATGACACGAATCCAACGCCCATGTTACGCTAGCTAAATTTTCTACATTGTGACAACATTTGAAATTGAAAGAGATACGAAATATCCTCCAATTATTCCAATGTATCCTAAACTGCGTGATGCCATGCATTGTGTTTCATTTGTAAGACTTTACTCAAGGAGAACCAATGATCAATTTAGAACGATCATTTTAACAGGTGGATGAACTTGACATGTCCGCACTAAATAATCCGTAACTTTTGATTTAAAGTTTAGGACGAAATGAATCCAATGCCCACATTAAGCTAGCTCAATTTTCTATATTGTGACAAAATATAACACCGAAATACTATGAACAAGTCTCCAAGTAATCCAATCTGTCACAATCTGCATGATGCCATGCATTATGGTTAACTTATAAGTTTTTACTGAAGGAGCACTAATGATCAGTTTAGAATGATCATTTTAACTAGCTGATCAACTTGACAGGTCCGCAATAAATCATTTTTAACTTTTGATTTAGAGCTCAAAATGACATGATTCCAATGCCCACACTAAGCTAGCCAATTTTCTATATTGTGACAACATTTTAGACTGAAATAGCAACTACAAAGCCTCCAAGTAATCCAATGTATGCCAAACTGTGTGATGCCATGCATTATTCTTCATTTATTAGCCTTCACTCATAAAGCACCACTGATCAGCTTAGAATGGTCATTTTAACTAGCCGATGAACTTGACATGTTTGAACTAAATCGTTTGTAACTTTTGACTTAGAGTTCAGAATGACACGAATCCTATGCTCGCATTAAACTAGCTGAATTTTCCGTATTGTGACAACATTTGACATTGAAAGAGCTACGAAAAAGCTTCCAAGTAATCCAATGAATCCCAAACTGCATGATGCCATGCATTATGCTTCCTTTATAAGCCTTTACTCAAGGAGCACCAATGATCAGTTTAGAATGATCATTCTAACTGGCCGATGAACTTGACATGTCTGCACTAAATCGTCCGTAACTTTTGATGTAGAGTTTAGAATGACACGAATCCAACACCCATATTACACTAGCTCAATCTTCTATATTGTGACAAAAATTGAGACTGAAATAGCAACAAAAAAGCCTCCAAGTAATCCAATGTATCTCAAATTGAGTGATGCCATGCATTATGCTTCATTTATAAGCCTTTACTCAAGTAGCACCAGTGATCAGCTAGATTGATCATTTTAACTGACCGATCAAGTTGACATGTCCACGCTAAATCGTCCGTATTTTTTACTTAAATTTTAGAATGATACGAATCCAACACCCACGTTAAACTTGCTGAATTTTCTGTATTGTGAAGACATTTCAGAATGAAAGAGCTATGAAAAATCCTCCAAATAATCCAATGTATCCCAAACCACGTGCTGCCATGCATTATGCTTCATTTATAAGCCTTTACTCAAGGAGCACCAATGATCAGTTTAGAATGATCATTTTAACTAGCCGATGAACTTGACATGTCTGCACTAAATCGTCCGTAACTTTTCATTTAGAGTGCAGAATGACACGAATCCAAAGCCCGCAGTAAGCTAGCTTGATTTTCCATATTGTGACAACATTTTAGACTAAAATAGCTACTACAAAGCCTCCTTGTAGTCCAATGCATCCCAAAATGCGTGATGCCATGCATTATGCTTCATTTCTAAGCCTTTACGAAAGGAGCACCAATGAACAGTTTAGATTGATCATTTTAACTTGCTGATCAAATTGACATGTCCGCACTAAATCATCTGTAACTTTTGATTTAGAGTTCGAATGACACGAATCCAACACCCACATTAAACTAGCTGAATATTCCGTATTGTGACAACATTTTAGACTGACAGAGCTACGAAAAATCCTCCATGCAATCCAATGTATCCCAAACTATGTGATGCCATGCATTATGCTTCATTTATAAGCATTTACTCAGGGAGCACCAATAATCAGTTTAAAATGATCATTTTAACTGGCCGATGAACTTGACAAGTCCGCACTAAATCGTTTGTAACTTTTGATTTAAAATTTAGAATTAAATGAATCCAGTGCCCACATTATATTAGCTAAACTTTCTATACTGTCACAAAATTTGACACTGAAAGAGCTACGACAAAACCTCCAAGTTATCCAATGTATCCGAAATTATGTGATACCATGATTTATGCTTCATTTATAACCCTTTACTCAAGGAGCATCAATGATTTGGTTAGAATGATCTTTTTAATTGGCCGATCAACTTAACATGTGCGTACAAAATCATCCGTAAATTTTGATTTAGAGTTCTGAATGACACGAATCCAATTCCCAAGTTAAGCTAGCTCAATTTTTTATATTGTGACAATAAAATCGAAATAGCTACAAATTTTTTTCCTAGTAATCCAATCTATCGCAATCTGTGTGATGCCATGCATTATGCTTCATTTATAAGCCTTTACTCAAGGAGCACCAATGGTCAGTTTAGAATGATCATTTTAACTAGCCGATCTACTTGACATGTCCGCACTAAATCCTCCGTAACTTTTGATTTAGAGTTCAGAATGACATGAATCCAATGCCCACATTAAGCAAGCTCAATTTTCTATATTGTGAAAAAATATGAGACTGAAAGATCTACAACAAAGCCTCCAAGTAATCGAATGTATCCTGAACTGCGAATGCCATGCATTATGCTTCATTTATTAGCCTTTCCTCATAAAGCACCAATGATCAGTTTAGAATGGTCATTTTAACGAGCCGATCAACTTGATCCTACGCCCACATTAAACTAGCTGAATTTTCGGTATTGTGACAACATTTGAGACTGAAAGAGCTAATAAAAGCTTCCAAGTAATCCAATGAATCCCAAACTGCATGATGCCATGCATTATGCTTCATTTATAAGCCTTTACTCAAAGAGCACCAATTATCAGTTTAGAATGATCATTCTAACTGGCCGATGAACTTGATATGTCTGCACTAAATAGTCCGTAACTTTTGATTTAGAGTTTAGAATTACACGAATACAACACCCATCTTACGCTAGCTCAATCTTCTATATTGGCAAAAAATTTGAGACTTAAAGAGCAATAAAAAGGCCTCCAAGTAATCCAATGTATCTCAAATTGTGTGATGCCATGCATTATGCTTCATTTATAAGCATTTACTCAAGTAGCACCAATGATCAGCTAGATTGATCATTTTAACTGGCCGATCAAGTTGACACATCCACGCTAAATCATCTGTATTTTTTTACTTAAATTTTAGAATGACACGAATCCAGCACCCACATTAAAATAGCTGAATTTTCTGTATTGTGAAAACATTTGAGAATGAAAGAGCTACAAAAAATCCTCCAAATAATCCAATGTATCCCAAACCGCGTGATGCCATGCATTATGCTTCATTTATAAGCCTTTACTCAAGGAGCACCAATGATCAGTTTAGAATGATCATTTTAAGTGGCAAATCAACTTGAATTGTCTGCACTAAATCGTCCGTAACTTTTGATATAAAGTTTAGAATGACACGAATCCAACGCCCACGTTAAACTAGTTGAATTTTCCGTATTATGACAACATTCAGGACTGAAAGAGCTACGAAAAAGCCTCCAAATAATCCATTGTATCCCAAACTGCGTGATGCCATGCATTATGCTTCATTTATAAGCCTTTACTCAAGGAGCACCAATGATCAGTTTAGAATAATCATTTTAACTGCCCGATGAACATGGCATGTCCACAGTAAATCATCCTTAACTTTTGATTTAGAGTTCGGAGTGACTGGAAACCAACGCGCACAGTAAGCTAGCTCGATTTTCCATATTGTGAGAACATTTTACACTAAAATAGCTACTACAAAGCCTCCAAGTAATCCAATGCATCCCAAACGGCGTGATGCCATGCATTATGATTCATTTGTAAGCCTTTACTAAAGGAGCACCAATGATTAGTTTAGAATGATCATTTTAACTGGCCGATCAAGTTGACACATCCGCGCTAAATCTTCCGTATTTTTTTACTTAAATTTTAGAATGACACGAATCGAGCACCCACATTAAAATAGCTGAATTTTCTGTATTATGAAAACATTTGAGAATGAAAGAGCTACGAAAAATCCTCCTAATAATCCAATGTATCCCAAACCGCGTGATGCCATGCATTATGCTTCATTTATAAGCCTTTACTCAAGGAGCACCAATGATTAGTTTAGAATGATCATTTTAACTGGCAAATCAACTTGAATTGTCTGCACTAAATCGTCCGTAACTTTTGATATAAAGTTTAGAATGACACGAATCCAACGCCCACGTTAAACTAGTTGAATTTTCCGTATTATGACAACATTCAGGACTGAAAGAGCTACGAAAAAGCCTCCAAATAATCCATTGTATCCCAAACTGCGTGATGCCATGCATTATGCTTCATTTATAAGCCTTTACTCAAGGAGCACCAATGATCAGTTTAGAATAATCATTTTAACTGCCCGATGAACATGGCATGTCCGTAGTAAATCATCCTTAACTCTTGATTTAGAGTTCAGAGTGACAGGAAACCAACGTCCAGAGTAAGCTAACTCGGTTTTCCATATTGTGAGAACATTTTATACTAAAATAGCTACTACAAAGCCTCCAAGTAATCCAATGCATCCCAAACGGCGTGATGCCATGCATTATGATTCATTTGTAAGCCTTTACTAAAGGAGAATCAATGATTAGTTTAGAATGATCATTTTAACTGGCCGATCAAGTTGACACATCCATGCTAAATCGTCCGTATTTTTTTACTTAAATTTTAGAATGACACGAATCCAGCACCCACATTAAAATAGCTGAATTTTCTGTATAGGGAAAACATTTGAGAATGAAAGAGCTACGAAAAATCCTCCAAATAATCCAATGTATTCCAAACCGCGTGATGCCATGCATTATGCTTCATTTATAAGCCTTTACTCAAGGAGCACCAATGATCCGTTTAGAATGATCATTTTAACTGGCAAATCAACTTGAATTTTCTGCACTAAATCATCCGTAACTTTTGATATAAAGTTTAGAATTACACGAATCCAACGCCCACGTTAAACTAGTTGAATTTTCCGTATTAGGACAACATTCAGGACTGAAAGAGCTACAAAAAAGCCTCCAAATAATCCACTGTATCCCAGACTGCGTGATGCCATGCATTATGCTTCATTTATAAGCCTTTACTCAAGGAGCACCAATGATCAGTTTAGAATAATCATTTTAACTCCACGATGAACATGGCATGTCCGCAGTAAATCATCCTTAACTTTTGATTTAGAGTTCAGACTGACTGGAAACCAACGCCCAGAGTAAGCTAGCTCGATTTTCCATATTGTGAGAACATTTTATACTAAAATAGCTACTACAAATCCTCCAAGTAATCCAATGCATCCCAAACGGCGTGATGCCATGCATTATGATTCATTTGAAAGCCTTTACTAAAGGAGCACCAATGATTAGTTTAGAATGATCATTTTAACTGGCCGATCAAGTTGACATGTCCACACTTAATCTTCCATAACTTTTGATTTAGAGTTTATAATTACACGAATCCAACACCCATGTTAAACTAGCTGAATATTCCATATTGTGACAATATTTTAGACTGAAAGAGCTACGAAAATTCTCCAAGTAATCCAATGTATCCCAAACTGTGTGTTGCCATACATTATTATTCATTTATAAGCCTTTACTCAAGGAGCAACAATGATCAGTTTAGAATGATCATTTTAACTGGCCGATGAACTTGACATATCCGCAATAAATTGTCCGTAACTTTTCATTTAATGTTTAGAATTAAATGAATCCAGTGCCCACATTAAGCTAGCTAAACTTTCTATATTGTCACGAAATTTGACAATGAAAGAGCTACTTCAAAGCCTCTAAGTAATCCAATATATCCTGAACTATGTAATGCCATGCATTATGCTTCATTTATTAGCCTTCACTCAAGGCGCACCAATGATCAGTTTAGAGTGATCATTTTAATTGGTCGATCAATTTGATATGTACGCACTAAATCGTCACTAACTTTTGATTTAGAGTTCAAAGTGACACGAATCCAACGCCCATGTTACGGAAAAGCCTCCAAGTAATCCAATGTATCCCAAACTGCGTGATGCCATGGTTTATGCTTCATTTATAAGCCTTTTGTCAAGGAGCAGCAATGATCAGTTTGGAATGATCATTTTAACTGGCCGATGATCTTGACATGTCTGCAATAAATCGTTCGTAACATTTGATTTAAATTTTAAAACGAGACAAATCCAACACCCACATTAAGTTAGCTCCATTTTCTATATTATAAAAACAATTGAGACTGAAAGAGCTACGACAAAGCCTCCAAGTAATTCAATGTGTCCCGAACTGTGTGATACCATGCATTATTCTTCATTTATAAGCCTTTACTCATGGAGCACCAATGAAAAGTTTAGAATGATCATTTTAACTAGCCAACATACTTGACATGTGCGCACTAAATCGTCCGAAACTTTTGACTAGAGTTCAGAATGACAGGAATCCAATGCCCACGTTAAGCTATGTCAATTTTCTATATTGTGACACCTAAATAGCTACGAAAAAGTCTCCAGGTAATCCAATCTATCGGAATCTACGTGATGCCATGCATTATACTTAAATTATAAGCCTTACAGAAGGAGCACCAATGACAAGTTTAGAATGCTAATTTTAACTAGCTAATCAACTTACATGCCCACACTAGATCATCTTGAACTTTTGAATTATAGCTCAAAATGACATAAATCCAACACCCACGCTATTCTAGCTGAATTTTTAGTATTGTGACCGCATTGGAGACTGACAGAGCTACAAAAATCCTCCAAGTAATCCAATGTATCCCAAACTGCGTGATGTCATGCATTATGCTTTATTTATAAACCTTTACTCAAGGACCACCAATGATCAGTTTAGAATGATTTTTTAACTGGCCGATCAACTTGACAGATCTGCACTAAATCATCCGTAACTTTTGATTTAGAGTTCATAACGACATTAATCCAACGCCCACATTAATCTAATTTTCAATATTGTGACAAAATTTAACACCGAAATAGCTATGAAAGAGCCTCCAAGTAATCCAATCTATCGCAAACTGCATGACGCCATGAGTTATGCTTAAATTATAAGCCTTTACTCAAGGAGGACAATTGCTGAGTTTAGAATGATCATTTTAACTACCTGGTCAACTTGACTTGTCCACACTGAATTGTCTTTAACTTTTTATTTAGAGCTCAAAATGACATGAGTCCAGCGCCTACGTTAAGCTAGCTCAATTTTCATATTGTGAGAACATTTGAGACTGAAAGAGCTACTGCAAAGTCTCTAAGTAATCCAATGTATCCCAAACTCCGTGATTCCATGCATTATACTTCATTTTTAAGCCTTCATTTTAACTAGCCAATCAACTTCACATTTCTGCACTAAATAGTCCATAACTTTTGATTTAGAGTTCAGAATGAAACGAATCCAACGCCCATGTTATGCTTGCTCAATTTTCTATTTTGTGAAATCATTTGAAACTGAAAGATATACAAAAAAGCTTCCAAGTAATCCAATGTATCCCAAACTGCGTGAAGCCATGCGCTATGCTTCATTTATAAGACTGTACTCAAGGAGCACCAATGATCAGTTTAGGATGATCATTTTAACTGGGAGACCAACTTCATATGTCTGCACTAAATCGTCCATAACTTTTGATTTAGAGAATAGTATAACACGAATCCAACGCCAACGTTAAACTAGCTGAAATTTCTGTATTGTGACAACATTTGAGACTGAAAGAGCTACTTGACATCTGTGCACTAAATCGTCAGTAATTTTTGATTTAGAGCTGAAACTGACATGAGTCCAACATCCACGTCAGGCGAGCTCAATTTTCCATATTGTGTCAACATTTTAGAATGAAAGAGCTACGAAAAAGCCTCCAAATAATCCAATGTATCCCAAACTGCGTGATGTCATGCATTATGCTTCATTTATTAGCCATTACTTAAGGAGCAACAATGATCATTTTAGAATGATCATTTAAACTAGCTGATCATCTTGACTGTCGGCACTAAATCGTATTTAACTTTTGGTTTATAGCTCAAAATAATATTAGTCCAACACCCACATTAAGCTAGCTTAAGTTTTTATATTCTGACAACATTTGAGACTGAAAGAGTTAAAACATAGCCTCCAAGTAATCCAATGTATCCTAAATTGCGTGATGCCTTGCATTATGATTCATTTATAAGACTTTACTCAAGTAGCACCAATGATAAGTTTAGTCATTTTACCTGTCCGATCATCTTGACATGTGTGCAATAAATCGTCCATAAATTTTGATTTAGAGTTCAAAATGACACGAATCTAACGCCCATGTGAAGTTAGCTCAATGTTCTATATTGTGACAAAATGTAAGACCGAAATAGGTACGACAAATCCTCCAAGTAATCCATTCTATGTCAAACTGCGTGATGCCATGCATTATGCTTCATTTATACGCCTTTACTTAACGAGCACCAATAATCAGTCTAGAATGATCATTTTAACTAGCTGATCAAGACATGTCCACACTAAATCGTCTATAACTTTTAATTTAGAGCTCAAAATGACATGAGTCCAACACCCAGGTCAAGCTAGCTAAATTTTCTATATTGTGACAACATTTGAGACCGAAAGAGTTACAAATCCTCCAAGTAATCCAATGTATCCCAAACTGCATGACGCCATACATTATGCTTTACTCATAAGCCTTTACTCATGGAGCACCAATGATAAGTTTAGAATCATCATTTTAAATGGCCAATAATCAGTCCTCACTAAATCATTCGTAACTTTTGATTTAGAGTTCGGAATGACACGAATCAACCGCGCGTCTTAAGCCAGCTCAAGTTTCTATATCATTACAACATTTGCGACTGAAAGAGCTACAACAAAGCCTCCAAATAATCCAATGTATCCCAAACTGCGTGATGCCATTCATTATGCTTCATTTATTAGCCTTTACTCAAGGAACGCCAATGATCACTTTAGAATGATCATTTTAACTGGCCGATAAACTTGACATGTTTGCACTAAATCGTCAGTAACTTTTGATTTAGAGTTCAGAATGACACGTACTCTATAGACTAGTTAATGGCCTGTTTCCACGAGAATGGATCAAACTACAGTCTCCAAACGTCTCGGTGTTTCAAATTTCAAGAAGATGCATATCTCACTGGTTCTTGTGGACAGATCTATAAGATACCGAATAGGAGTTCAAGAAGACTTGCCATTGAAGGTCGGAAACGTAGTGATCCCGACAGATTTTGTCGTGTTAGAGATTGATAAGGAGCCAACTGTTCCCATAATCCTTGGGAGACCTTTCTTTGCCACTGCTGGAACTATCATTGATGTGAAGAAGGAGATCATAAACCTCTGCTTAGGGGCAACAAGTCTGAAGTTTAACATCATGGATGCGCTGAAGAAACCGACCATAGAAGTAAAGGTATTCTTTGTTGAAACTTTTGTATAATGGGAGGAGGACCACCTGGAGGAGCTGGCCGTGGAAGACCGCCTAGAGATAGCATTCATAAGAGGCAGAGGAGACTGTCTGATGTGAACGAGAAGGTCCTGGAATAGGAGGAGATGCTGGACTCGCACCACGCCAACAAGGGAGCAGGTTGTTTGCTGGAGATGCTGGAGGGAGGAGAGGCTGTAGAGTCAAGTGAGGCTAACAATGGTAAGTCAAGCAATGAAGACAAGTTGGGTGCGGACAAGGCAGAAAAGGCAGAATCAAGATCAAGACCAAGTGATCTACACTTCAAGCCCAAACTGTCAAGATACAAACAGGAGAAGGAAAAACAAGCTAGAGCAAGGATCATGCGTGAAAGCGGAACAGGGAAACCTCCTGGACAGTCTCCAATCAACCACCAGGCTTATCTCACTGGAGAACCTACCTGGCCACTCCAACTACATGACAGCACATCCAAAAATGAAAACAACATCTTTCTCAACCCCTTCCAACCAATAAAGAGGAACCAATCACTCAAACTTGCATTTTTTGTTATCATTTTTGTTTCCTTTATCTTCATCTCTCTCTTTCGTATTTATTTTCCCACCAGGACGGTGAGAGATAAGTAGGGGAGAGGGGGACACTGACGGTCATATTTGCGTTATTTTGCATTGTACATATATTTATGCATTAAAAAGGACAAAAAATAAATTAAAAACTCAAAAAACCAAAAAAATTTCATCATGCATTTATGCTCCATGTGTTAGGATTGAGTCTAGAAGCATATAGGACTTCATTGCATTTGCATATGTACCATGGTTAGACTTCCTCAACTAAGTTGCACTTAGGACTAAGATTGGAACCTTTTCTATTAGTACAATGATGCTTCCACCATTTCGAAACTTTGGAATCTTGTATTGTGCCACAACCTATTCGGTAGATCATTATCAGGAATTGAAATGTGTCTATATTCTAACAAAATTTAAGAGCAAAATAGCTATGACAAAGCCTCCTAGTAATCCAATCTATCCCAAACTATGTCATGCCATGCATTTTGCTTCATTTATTAGCCTTTATTCATGGATCACCAATGATCAGTTTAGAAAGATCATTATAACTAACTGATCAAATTACATGTACGCACTAAATCGTTCTTTAACTTTTGATTTAGAACACAAAATAACATGAGTCCAATGCGCACGTTAATCTAGCTGAACTTTCGGTATTGTCACAACGTTTGCGACTGAAAGAGATACGAAAAAGCCTCCAAGTAATCCAATGTATCCCAAACTGCATGATGCCATTCATTATGCTTCATTTATAAGCCTTTAATCAAGGTGCACCAATGATCAATTTAGAATGATCATTTTAAATAGCTGATAAGCTTGTCATGTCCGCACTAAATCGTCTTTAAATTTTGATTTAGAGATCAAAAACACATGAGTCCAGCACCAACGTCAAGCAAGCTTAATTTTCCATATGGTGACAACAGTTTAGACTGAAAGAGCTACGAAAAGGCCTCCAAATAATCCAATGTATCCCAAAATGAGTGATGCCATGCATTATGCTTCATTTATAAGTTTTTAATCAAGGAGCGCCAATGATCACTTTAGAATGATCATTTTGACTGACCGATAAACTTGACATGTCCACAGTAAATCTTCTGTAACTTTTGATTTAGGGTTTAGTATGACACGAATCCAAATCCCACGTTAAGCTAGCTCAATTTTCTATATTGTGACAAAGGTTAACAACAAATATCTACGAAAAAGCTTCTAAGTAATCCAATCTACCCCAAACTATTTGATGCCATGCATTATGCTTCATTTATTAGCCTCTGCTCAAGGGGTACTAATGATCAGTTTAAAATGATCATTTCAACTAGCTGATCAACTTGACCTGTACGCACCAAATCGTCTTTAACTTTTGATTTAGAGCGCAAAATGACATGAGTCCAACGCCCACGCGAAGCTAACTCAATTTTCCATATTCTTACAACATTTGAGACTGAAAGAGTTACGACATAGCTTCTAAGTAATCCAATGTATCCAAAACTGCATGATGCCATGCATTATGCTTCATTTATAAGCTTTTACTCAAAGAGCACCAATGATTATTTTAGTCATTTTAACTAGCCGATAAACTTGACATATCCGCACTAAATCGTCTGTAACTTTTGATTTAGAGTTCAGAATGACATGAATCCAATGCCCACGTTAAGCTAGCTCAACTTTCTATATTGTGAATACATTTGAGACTGAAAGAGCTACCAATAAACCTTTATGTAATTTAATGTATCCCAAATTTTGTAATGCCATGCATTATTCTTCATTTATAAGCCTTTACTCAATGAGCACCAATGATTAGTTTAGAGTGATTATTTTAACTAGCTAATCAACTTGAAATTCCCGCACTAAATCGTCTTTAAATTTTTATTTAGAGCTCAAAATGACATGAATCCAACGGTCACATTACGCTAGCTCAATTTTCCATATATGTGACAATATTTGAGACTGAAAGAGCTACTACAAAGCCTCCAAATAATTCAATGTATCCCAAAGTGCGGGATGCCATGCATTACTTTTCATTTATAAGCCTTTACTTAAGGAGCACCAACGATCAATTTAGAATGATAATTTTAACTGGACGATAACCTTGACATGTCTGCACTAGATCGTTCGTAACTTTTGATTTAGAGTTCAAAATGACACGAATCCAATGCCCACGTTAAGCTCAATTTTCTATATTATGACAATATTTAAGACCGAAATAGGTGCGACAAAGTCTCTACACAATCCAATCTATCCCAAACTGCGTGATGCCATGTATTATGCTTCATTTATAAGCCTTTACTCAAGGAGCATCAATGATCAGCTTAGAATGATCATTTTAACTAGCTGATAACCTTGACATGTTATCACTAAATCTTCTTTAAGTTTTGATTAAGACCTCTAAATAAAATGATTCCAAAGCCCACGTTAAGCTAGCTAAATTTTCCATATTGTGACAACATATGAGACTGAAAGAGCTAAGACAAAGACTGAAAGAGCTACTATAAAGAGTTTGGAATGACCATATAAACTAGCTGATTAACTTGACATGTCCGCACTAAACCAACTTTAACTTTTGATTTAGAGCTCAAAATGACATGAGTCCAATGCCCACGTTACACTAGCTCAATTTTCCATATTGTGATAACATTTGAGACTGAAAGAGCTACTACAAACCCTCCAAGAAATCCAATATATTCCGAACTGTGTGATGCCATGTGTTACTCTTCATTTATAAGCCTTTACTCATGGGGCACCAACGATCAGTTTAGAATGATCATTTTAACTAGCCGATCAAATTGACATGACCGCACTAAATCGTATTTAACTTTTGGTTTAGAGCTCAAAATGACATGAGTCAAACGCCCACGTTACGCTAGCTCAATTTTCCATATTGTGACTACATTTGAGACTGGAAGAGCTACGACAAACCCTCCAAGTAATCCAATGTATCCAAACTGCGTTATGCCATGCGATACTCTTCATTTATAAGCCTTTACTCAAGGAGCACTAACGATCAGTTTAGAATGATCATTTTCACTGGCCGATCAACTTTACTTGTTCGCACTAAATTGCCCATAAGTTTTGATTTAGAGTTTAGAATGAAACGAATCCAACGCTCACCCGAAGCTAGGAAAATGCCTCCAAGTAATCCAATGTATTCGAAACTCCGTGACGCAATGCATTATTCTTCATATTTAAGCCTGTAGTCAAGGAGCACCAATGATTAGTTTAGAATGATCATTTTAAGTAGCTAATCAACTTGACATTTCCTCATTAAATCGTCCTTACCTTTTTATTTATAGCTCAAAAAAACATGAGTCCAACTCCCACGTTACGCTAGCTCCGTTTTCCATATTGTGACAACATTTGAGGCTGAAAGAGCTACTACAAAGCCTCCAAGTAATGCAATGTATCCCAAACTGTATGATGCCATGCGTTACTGTTCATTTATAAGCTTTTACTCAAGGAGCACAACTGATCAGTTTAGAATGATCATTTTAACTGGCCGATCAACTTGATATGTCCGCACTAAATTGTCTTTAAAATTTGATTTAGAGCTGAAAATGTCATGACTCCAACCCCCACGTTAAACTAGCTCAATTTTCCATATTGTAAAAACATTTGGGACTGAAAGAGCTACTAAAAAGCCTCAAGTAATCCAATGTATCCCAAACTGCATGATGCCATGCGTTACTCTTCATTTATAGGCTTTTACTCAAGGAGCACCAACGATCAGTTTAGATTGAGCATTTTAACTATCCGATCAACTTGATATGACAAAACTAAATTGTCTTTAACTTTTTTTTAGAGCCCCAAAATGAGATGAGTCAAACACCCACGTCATCCTAGCTCAATTTTCCATATTGTGACAACATTTGAGACTCCAAGAGCTAGGGAAAAGCCTCCAAGTAATCATATGTATCCCAAACTACTTGATGCAATGCATTATTCCTCATTTATTAGCCTTTACTCAAGGAGCACCAAATGATTAGTTTAGAATGATCATTTTAACTAGCTAATCAACTTGACATGTCCTCACTAAATCGTCTTTAAAGTTTGATTTAGAGATCGAATGACATGAGTACAATGCCCACATTCTGGTAGCTCAATTTTCCGTATTGTGACAATATTTGAGACTGAAAGAGCTACTACAAATCCTCCAAGTTATCCAATGTATACCAAAATGTGTGATGTCATGCGTTACATTACATTTACAAGCCTCTACTCAAGGAGCACCAACGATCATTTTAGAATGATCATTTTAACTGGCATATCAACTGGCATATCAGCTTCACATGTCCACACTAAATAGTCCGTAACTTTTGTTTTAGAGTATAGAATTACATGAATCCAACGCCCACGTTAAGCTAGGTCAATTTTCTATATTATGAGAACATTTTAGACTGAGAGAGCTAGAAAAAGCCTCCAATGTATCCCAAACTGCATGATGCCAGGCGTTACTCTTCATTTATAAGCCGTTACACAAGTAGCACCAACGATCAGTTTAGATTAATCATTTTAACTAGCCGATCAACTTGACATGACCACAATAAATTGTATCTAACGTTTTGTTTAGAGCTCAAAATCACATGAGTCAAATGCCACGTTACCGTAGCTCAATTTTCCATATTGTGACAACATTTGAGACTGAAAGAGCTACTACAAAGCCTCCAAGTAATCCAATGTATCCCAAACAGCATGATGCCATGCGTTACTCTTCATTTATAAGCCTTAACTCAAGGAGTACCAACGATCAGTTTAGAATGACCATTTTAACAGTCGTTAAACTTGATATGTCCACAGTAAATCGTCCATTACTTTTGATTTAGAGTTCAGAATGACACGAATCCAATGATCACCTTAAGATAGCTCAATTTTCTATATTGTGACAACATTTGAGACTGAAAGAGCTAGGAAAAAGCCTCCAAGTAATCATATGTATCCCGAACTTCGTGATGCAATGCATTATTCCTCAATTATACCTTTACTCAACGAGCACCAATGAGTAGTTTAGAATGATCATTTTAACTAGCTAATCAACTTGACATGTATGCACTAAATCATCTTTAACTTTTTTTTTAGAGCTCAAATGACATGAGTACAATGCCCACGTTACGCTAGCTCAATTTTCCGATGTGGGCATGGGATTCGTGTCATTCTGAATTCTAAATTAAAAGTTACAGACAATTTAATGCGGACATGTCAAGTGATCGGCCAGTTAAAATGATCATTCTAAACTTATCATCGGTGCTCCTGGAATAAAAGCTTATAAATGAATCAAAACGCATGGCATCACGCAGTTTGGGATACATTGAATTATTTGGAGGTTTTTTCGTAGCTCTTTCAGTCTCAAATGTTGTCACAATATGAAAAATTGAGCTTGCTTAACATGGGCGTTGGATTCCTATCATTCTAAACTCTAAATCAAAAGTTACGGACGATTTGCTGCGGAGATGTCAAGTTGATGGTCCAGTTAAAATGATCATTCGAAACTAAATTGATCAATGGTGCTCCTTGAGGAAAGGCTTATAAATGAAGCATAATGCATGGGATCATGCAGTTTGAGAGACATTAGATTACTTGGAGGCTTTGTATTAGCTCTTTCAATCTCAAATTTTGTCACAATATGGAAAATTGAGATATCTTAACGTGGGCGTTGGAGTTATGTCATTTTGAGCTTTAAATCAAAAATTAAAAACGATTTAGTGCGGACATGTCAAGTTGATCAGGTAGTTAAAATGATCATTCTAAACTGATAATTGGTGCTCATTGGGTAAAGGCTTGTAAACGAAGTATAATGAATGAAATCACGCAATTTAGGATAGATTGGATTACTTGAAGACTTTTTTGTAGCTATTTCGGTCTTAAGTTTTGTCATAATACTGGAAATTTACCTAGCTTATCGTGGGTGTTGGATTCATCTCATTTCGAACTCTAAATAATAAAATACGGACAATTTAGTGCAGACATATCAAGTGATCGGCCAGTTAAAATTATCATTAGCTTTTTCAATATCAAATCTTGTCACAATATGGAAAATTAAACTAGTTTAACATGGGCCTTGGACTCATGTCATTTTGAGCTCTAAATCAAAAGTTAAAGAAATTTAATGCGGACATGTCAAGTTGATCAGCTAGTTAAAATGAACATTCTAAACTGATCATTGGTGCTCCTTTAGTATAGGCTTATAACTGAAGCATAATGCATGACGTAACGCAGTTTGGGATAGATGGATTAATTTGAGGCTTTGTCATAGCTATGTTGGTTTAAAATTTTTCATAATACAAAAATTGAGCTAACTTAATATGCACATTGGATTCGTGTCCTTTTGAGCTCTAAATCAAAAGTTATTGACGATTTAGTGTGGACATGCCAAGTGATCGGCCAGTTAAAATGATCATTCTAAACTGATCATTGGTGCTCCTTGAGTAAAGGCTTATAAGTCAAGCACAATGTATGGCATCACGCAGTTTGGGATACATTGGATTACGTGGAGGCTTTGAAGTAGCTCTTTCAGTCCCAAATGTTGTCACAATATGACAAATTAAGCTAGCTTAACATGGGCGTTGGAAGATTTAGTGCGGCAAAGTCAAGTGATCGGCGAGTTAAAATGGTCATTCTAAACTGATCATTGGTGCTCCTTGAGTACAGGTTTATAAATGAAGGATAATGCGTGATCACGTAGTTTGGGATATATTTGATTACTTGGAGGTTTAGTCGAAGCTATTTTGGTCTTACATTTTGTCACAATATAAAATTGTGCTAGCTTAAGGTGGGGTTGGATTCGTGTCATTCAGAACTCTAAATCAATAGTTACGGACGATTTAGTGCTAATATGTTTAGTGATCGGAAAGTTAAAATGATCATTCTAAACTAATTATTGGTGCTCCTTTAGTAAAGGCTTATAAATGAAGCATAATGCATGGCATTAAATAGTTTGGGATACATTTGATTACATGGAGGCTTTTTCGTATCTCTTTCAGTCTCAAATGTTGTCCCAACATAGAAAATTGAGCTAGCTTAACGTGGGTATTGGACTCATGTCATTTTGAGCTCTAAATCAAAAGATAAAAACGATTTAGTGTGGACATGCCAAGTTGATCAGCTAGTTAACATGATTATTCTAAACTGATCATTGTTGCTCTCTGAGTAAAGGCTTATATATGAAGCATAATGCATGCATCACGCAGTTTGTGATAGATTTGATTACTTTGAGGCCTTCTCGTTGCTATTTCGGTCTTAAATAATGTCACAATATAAAAAATTGAGCTAGCTTAATGTGGGCGTTGGATTTGTGTCTTTCAATCTCAATTTTAAATCAAGCATAATGTATGGCATCACGCTGTTTGGGATACATTGGATTACTTGGAGGCTCTGTAATAGCTCTTTAAGTCTCAAAAGTTGTCACAATATGGAAAATTGAGCTATCTTCACCTGGGTGTTGGACTCATGTCATTTTAGCTCTAAATCAAAAGTTAAAGACGATTTAGTGCGGACATGTCAAGTTGATCAGCCAGTTAAAATGATCATTCTAAACTAATTATTGGTGCTCCTTGAGTAAAGACTTGTAAATGAAGCATAATGCATGGCATCACACAGGTTGGGCTACATGTGATTTCTTGGAGGCTTTTTTGTAGCTCTTTTAGTCTCAAATGTTGTCACAATATGGAAAATTGAGCTAGTTTAACGTGGGCGTTGGACTTATGTAATTTTGAGCCCTAAATCAAAAGATAAAAAGATTTAAAGCGGACATGTCAAGTTATCAGGTAGTTAACATGATCATTCTAAACTGATCATTGGTGCTCTTTGAGTAAAGGATTATAAATGAAGCATAATGCATGATATCACGCAGTTTGAGCACTAAAGAACACCCATTATGCTTAAAGTGGGTGTTCGATTCGTGTCATTTTGAACTCTAAACGATCATTCTAAACAGATCATTGGTGCTCCTTCAGTAAAGGCTTATAAATAAAGCATAATGCATGGCATCACGCAGTTTGGGATACAATGGATTAATTGGAGGCTTTAACGTTGCTCTTCCTGTCTCAAAAGATCTCCCAATATAGAAAATTGAGCTAGCTCAACGTGGGGGTTGGATTCGTGTCATTCTGAACTCTAAATAAAAAATTACGGATTATTTTGTGTGGACATGTCAAGTGATTTGCCAGTTAAAATAATTATTCTATACTAATCATTAGTGCTCCTTGAGTAAAGGCCTATAAATGAAGC
This sequence comes from Pugionium cornutum, assembly GCA_018901935.1. Lineage (NCBI taxonomy): Eukaryota > Viridiplantae > Streptophyta > Magnoliopsida > Brassicales > Brassicaceae > Pugionium > Pugionium cornutum. The sequence goes on along the minus strand of JAENJI010000013.1, from coordinate 25,420,012 downwards.
ATAATGCATGACATCACGTAGTTTGGGATAGATTGGATTAGTTGGAGCCTTTGTCAAAGCTATTTCAGTCTTACATTTTGTCATAATATAGAAAATTGAGCTAGCTTAAACTGGGCGTTGGATTCGTGTCATTCTTAACTCTAATTCAAAAGTTATGAACAATTTAATGTTGACATGTCTAGTGATCGGCCATTTAAAATGATCATTCTAAACTGATTATTAGTTCTCCTTGAGTAAAGGCTTATAAATGAAGCATAATGTATGGTATCACACAGTCTAGGTGACATTGGATTACATGGATGCTGTTTCGTAGCTCTTTCAGTATCAAATATTGTAAAGATATGGAAAATTGAGCTACTTTAACATGGGCGTTGGACTCATGTCGTTTTGAGCACTAAAGAAATAGTTAAAGATGATTTAGTGCAGACATATCAAGTTAATCAGCTAGTTAAAATGATCATTCTAAACTGATCATTGGTGTTCCTTGAGTAAAGGATTATAAATGAAGCATAATGCATGGCATCACGGAGTTTGGCACAGATTAAATTACTTGGAGGCTTTGTCGTAGCTATTTTGGTCTTAATTTTGTTTTAAAAGGAAAATTGAGGTTGCTTAACGTGGGCGTTGGATTGATGTCGTTTTGAACTTTAAATGAAAAGTTACGGACGATTTAGTGGGGACATGTCAAGTTGATCGGCTAGTTAAAATAATCATTTTAATCTGATCATTGGTGCTCCTTGAGTAAATGCTTATAAATGAAACATAATCTATGACATCACGTAGTTCAAGATACATTGGATTACTTGGAGGCTTTGTAGTGCCTCTTTCAGTCTCAAATATTGTCACAATATGGAATATTGAGATAGCTCAACGTGGGAGTTGGACCCATATCATTTTGAGCTCTAAATCAAAAGTTAAGGATGATTTAGTGCAGACATGTCAAGTTGATCAGCTAATTAAAATGATCATTCTAAACTTAGAATTGGTGTTCCTTGTGTATAAATGAAACATAATGACTGGCATAACGCAGTTTTGTATAGCTTAAATACTTGGAGGCTTTGTTAAAGCTATTTTTGTCCTAAATTTTATCACAATTTGGAGAATAATGGTACCATAACGTGGGCGTCGGTTTCATGTCATTTTGAACTCTAAATAAAAAAGTTAGGGACGATGTAGTGCGGACATGCCAGGTGATCGGTCTGTTGAAATGATTTTTCTAAACTGATCATTGGTGCTCCTTGAGTAAAGGCTTATAAATGAAGCATAATGCATGGCATCATGAAGTTTGGGATAGATTAGATTACTTCGAGGATTTGTCGTATCTATTTCGGTCTTAAATTTTTTTCACAATATGGAAAATTGAGCTCGCGTAACGTGGGCGTTGGATTCATGTCATTTGGAACTCTAAATAAAAAGTTACGCACGATTTAGTGCAGACATGTCAAGTGGATCGGCTAGTTAAAATGATCATTCGAAACTGATCATTGGTGCTCCTTCAGTAAAGGCTTATAAATGAATCATACTGTATGACATCACGCTGTTCAGGATACATTGCATTACTTGGAGGCTTTGCAGTGCCTCTTTCAGTCTCAAATGTTGTCACAATATGGAAAATTGAGCTAAATTAACGTGGGCATTGTGTAGATCCCTAACCCGGATTTTCAGACTTACCCGGGTTAGACTTATGATTTTACTTAGAATTTTTCGCGTTGAGGTTCGGTTAGTCCGTTTTAGCAAGAGCAAAGGTTTAGTTAAACAGAAGCATGTATTAATAAACCAATTCTAGTACAATTGAACGTTTGCTAATAAGCTACTACAATGAACTAGATCGATCTATCCAACCCTACCATCCCTTCCTCCTTAGCCTTAGTCTCGCGGCCAAATCAGACATCTCGACCAACATCACGGTTAGTCTCAGAACCTGCGACCAAAAATGGAGGCATAAGCAGCAAAATTGCTTAGTGAGAGCGGTCATCCCGTCTCACCGAGCAACAGTCAGAAATTGATCCAAACATCGAATCATAGTCTAACTACTTATCAGAACAGAACCATCACGTGCAATTCACCCACACCTATCGACCAGTCCTCCTGCAATCAGACAAGCCTTGGCGAGCATCTCATCCCAAAGCACATATCCGATCTAGACCGTCGAGTAGGGTAAGTCAAATTCACGGACAGCCAACAGAGCGATCAAGACAAGCACACGATCAATCAGGCAACATACTATCGAATCTAGTAAGAAACAACCCTAACTTAGGCCACTGTAACGCAATCACCTTAGATTTCTCGGAATCGGATAATCTGACACCTCTTGCGGTCAAATTTCCTGAACAGCTCGCCCAAACTCGATCATGGACACACGGACTCGACCACGGTTTGCACAGGCTCGACCATGGTTCGTACAGGCTCGACAATGGTTCTTACAGGCTCGACCATGGTTCACACAGTCTCGACCACGGTCGCACAGACTCGGATCCTTCTTTCCCTCTTGGGATTTCACTCAAAATTTCTCTACCTTTCGGAGTTCTCTCGTGCGAAAGGAGTGAATGAGAGGGTGTGGGTTCTATTTATAGAACTCTGGGAAACTGCCCGAGTAACCGTTCCTGTTTCTCGACCAAGCACTCGTGACCGGGTAACCTTTCCCACGCATCGGGCTGAGTAACCGTTCCCGCATCTCAACCAAACGCTCGGGACCGGGTAACCGTTCCCACGTATAAGGCTGAATAATCGTTCCCACGCCCTACCCAGGTGCTTGGGTCCAGGTAACCGTTCCCGTGTATTGGGCCGAGTAACCGTTCCTGCGCATCGCCCATGTGCTTGGAACCGGGTAACCATTCCCGTGCATCAGCCCAATAACCGTTTCCACGCACTGGCCCTCTCGACCAACTCATTGGCTCCCGACCAATACTGTCTGAAATCCGACCAAGTTCTGAATAACTCGGACCAACACTGTCCAAAATCCGACAAAATCCGACAAAATCCAGAATAACTCGGAAAATGTGTCCGAAATCCAACCAAGTCTCGAGTAACTCGGTCAACCTGTCCAAATTTCAAACAAGTCCCGAATTACTCGGACCACTTGTCCGAATTCCGACCAAGCTCCGATAAACCCGACCAGCCGACATGAGTCTCGATCAGGCACCGAGAAACTCCGACTTGTCCGCGATTTAGGGAACTCGGTTATTATGGCCAGCCTAGCTCGACCAGCTACACCCGGATTCCCCCAATGCTACCCAGCCTTCCCACTAGATGTTACATATTGGACCCGTATCATTTTAAGCTCTAAATAAAAAGTTCAAGACGATTTAGTGCGGACATGTCAGGTTGATCAGCTAGTTAAAATGATCATTCTAAACTGATAATTGGTGCTCCTTGTGTATAAATGAAGCATAATGGATGGCATCACGCATTTTGGTATAGATTGGATTACTTGGAGGCTTTGTCGTAGCTATTATGGTCTCAAATTTTGTCACAATATAGAAAATTGAGCTAGCGTAACGTGGACGTTGGATTCATGTCATTTTGAACTCTAAATAAAAAGTATTAGTGCGGACATGCCAAGTGATTGGCCAGTTGAAATTATTTTTCTAAACTGATCATTGGTGTTCCTTCTGTAAAGGCTTATAATATGAAGCATAATACATGGGATCACACAGTTTAGGATACATTGGATTAATTGGAGGCTTTGTCCTAGCTCTTTCAGTCTCAAACGTTGTCACAACATAGAAAATTGAGATAGCTTAACGTGAGGTTTTGATCTGTGTCATTCTGAACTGTAAATCAAAAGTTACAAACGATTTAGTGCGGAAAAGTCAAGTGATCGGCCTGTTAAAATGATCATTCTCAACTGATCATTGGTGCTCCTTGATTAAAGGCTTATAAATGAAGCATAATGCATGAAATCACATAGTTTGGGATATATTTGATTATTTGGAGGCTTTGTCAAAACTATTTTGGTCTTACATTTTATCACAATATAGAAAATTTAGCTAGCTTAAAGTGGGCGTTGGATTCGTGTCATTTTGAACTCTAAATCAAAAGTTACGCACGATTTAATGCGGACATGTCACGTGATCGGCCATTTAAATGATAATTCTAAACTGATTCTTGGTGCTGCTTGAGTAAAGCCTAATAATTGAAGCATAATGCATGGCATCACGCAGTTTGGATACATTGGATTAGATGGAGGCCTTTTCGTTACTCCTTCAGTATCAAATGTTTTCACAATATGGAAAATTGAGCTAGCTTAACATGGGCAATGGATTCATGTCATTTTGAGATCTAAATCAAAAGTTAAAGACGATTTAGTCCAGACATGTCAAATTGATCCGCTAGTTAAAATGATTATTATAAACAGATCATTAGTGCTCCTTTAGTAAAGGCCTATAAATAAAGCATAAGGAATGACAACACGGTGTTTGGGATAGATTGGACATCTTGGAGGCTTTGTAGTGGCTCTTTCACTCTCAGATGTTGTCACAATATGGAAGATTGTGCTAGCTTAACGTGGGCGTTGGACCATATCATTTTGAGCTCTAAATCAAAAGTTAAAAACAATTTAGTGCATACATGCACTAAAAACGATTTAGTGCTGACATGTAAAGTTGATCAGCTAGTTAAAATGATCATTCTGAACTGATCATTGGTGCTCCTCGTGTATAAATGAAGGATAATGCATGGCATCAGGAAGTTTGGTATAGATTGGACTACTTGGAGGCTTTGTCGTTGCTATTTTGGTCTTACATTTTATCACAATATAGAAAATTGTGCTAGTGTTATGTGGGTATTGGATTCGTGTTATTTTGAACAGAAAATAAAAAGTTAAAGACGATTTAGTGCGGACATGCCAAGTGATCGGCCTGTTGAAATGATTTTTACAAACTGATCATTGGTGCTCCTTGTGTAAAGGCTTGTATATGAAGCATAATGCATGGCATCGCGCAGTTTGGGATAGATTGGATTACTTGGAGGCTTTGTCATAGCTATTTCGGTATTAAATTTTGTCACAATATAGAAAATTGAGCTAGCTTAACGTGGGCATTGGATTTTTGTCATTCGGAACTTCAAATCAAGGTTTAGAGACGATTTAGTGCAGACATGTCAAGTGATCGGCTAGTTAAAATGATCATTCTAAACTTAGCATCAGTTCTCCTTGAGTAAAGGCTTATTAATGAAGCATAATGCATGGCATCACACAGTTTGGAATACATTGGATTACTTGGAGCCTTTATAGTAGCTCTTTCAGTCTCAAGTGTTATCACATTGGATTATATTGGATTAATTGGAGGCTTTGTCGTAGCTCCTTCACTCTCATATGTTGTCACAATATAGAAAATTGAGCTAGCCACACGTGGGGGTTGGATTCGTGTTATCCTAAACTCTAAGTAAAAAGTGACGGACGATTTAGTGCGGACAAATCCAAGTGATCGGCTCGTTAAAATTATCATTCTAAATTGATCTTTCGTGCCTCTTGAGTAAAGGCTTATAATTGAAGTAGTATGGGATAGATTGGATTAGCTGGAGGCTTTGTCGAAACTATTTTGGTCTTACGTTTTGTCACAATATAGAAAATTTAGCTAGCTTAAAGTGGGCGTTGGATTCATGTCATTTTGAGCTCTGAATCAAAAATAAAAATGATTTGGTGCGGATATATCAAGTCGATAAGCTAGTTAAAATGATCATTCTAAACTGATCATTGGTGCTCCTTGAGTAAAGGATTATTAAAGAAGCATAATGCTTGGAATAACACAGTTTGGGATAGATTAGATTACATGGAATCTTTTTCATAGCTTTTTCGGTATTAAATTTGTTCACAATATGGAAAATTGAGCTTGCTTAATGTGGGCGTTGGATTCTGGTCATTTTAAACTATAAACAAAAAGTTATGGACAATTTAATGCCGACATGTCAAGTTTATCGGCTAGTTAAAATGATATTTTTAAACTGGTCATTTGTGCTCCCTTGAGTAAAGGCTTATAAATGAAGCATAATGCATTGCATCATGCAGTTTGGGGCCCATTGGATTACATGGAGGCTTTTTCATTGCTTTTTCAGTCTCAAAATATTGTCACGATATGGAAAATTTATCTACCTTAACGTGGGCATTGGACTCATGTCATTTTTAGCTGTAAATCAAAACTTAAAGGTGATTTAGTGCGGCCATGTCAAATTGATTTAGTGCGGCCATGTAAAATTGATCAGCTAGTTGAAATGATCATAATAAACTAATCATTGGTCCTCCTTGAGTAAAGGCTCATTAATGAAGCATAATGCATGGCATCATGCAGTTTGGGATACATTGGATTACTTGGAAGCTTTATCGTAGTTATTTCGGTCTTATGTTTTGTCACAATATAGAAAATGTAGCTACCTTAACATGGAGGTCGGATTCGTGTAATTCTGAACTCTAAATCAAAAGTTACGGATGATTTAATGCGAATATGTCAAGCGATCGGTTAGTTAAAATGATCATTCTAAACTGATCATTGGTGCTCCTTGAGTAAAGGCTTATAAATAAAGCATAATGCATGACATCACATAGTTTGGGAAAGATTGGAGTACGTGGAGGCATTTTCAAAGCTATTTTGATCTTAAATTTTGTCACAATACAGAAAATTATCTAGCTTAAAGTAGTGTTGGATTCGTGCCATTCGGAACTCTAAATTAAACGTTACGGACGATTTAGTGCAGACATGTCAAGTGATCGGCCATTCAAAGTCAAATGTTGTCACAATATGGAAAATTGAGCTAGCTTAATGTGGGCGTTGGACTCATGTCATTTTGAGCTCTAAATCAAAAGTTAAAGACGATTTAGTGCAGGCATGTCAAGTTGATCAGCTAGTTAAAATGATCATTCTAAACGAATAATTGGTGCTCCTTGAGTAAAGGCTTATAAATGAAGCATAATGCATGACATCACGCATTTTGGGTAGCTATTTCGGTCATAAATTTTGTCACAATTTAGAAAATTGAGCCAGCTTAACATGGGCGTTGGATTGGTGTCATTTTCATCTCCAAATAAAATATTACGGACAATTTAGTGCGTACATGTCAAGTGATTGGCCAGTTAAAATAATCATTATAAACTGATCATTGGTGCTCCTTCAGTAACATCTTACATTTGAAGCATAATGTATGCATCATGGTGTTTGGGACACATCGGATTACTTGGAGGCTTAGCAGTAGCTCTTTCAGTCTTTAATAATGTCACAATATGGTAAATTGAGCTAGTTTAACGTGGGCGTTGGACTCATGTCATTTTGATTTCTAAATCGAAAGTTAAAGACAATTTAGTGCGGACATGTCAAGTTGATCAGCTAGTGAAAATGATGATTCTAAACTGATCATCACTGCTCCTTGAGTAAAGGGTTATCAATGAATTATAATGCATTGCATCACGCAGTTTGGGATAGTTTTGATTATTTGGGGTCTTTGTCGTAACTATTTTGATCTTAAATTTTGTCACAATATAGAAAATTGAGCAAGCTTAACGTGGGCGTTGCATTCGTGTTATTGTGAACTCTAAATCAAAAGTTAAGGGCGATTTACTGCAGACAAGACAAGTTGATCGGCTAGTTAAAATGATCATTCTAAACTGATCATTGGTGATCCTTGAGTAAAGGGTTATAAATGAAGCATAATGCATGGCAGCACACAGTTTGTGATACATTGCATTAATTGGAGGCTTTGTCCTAGCTCTTTCAGTCTCAAATGTTATCACAATATAGAAAATTGTGCTAGCTTAACGTAGGGGTTAGATTCGTGTCACTCTGAACTCTAAATCAAAAGTTACAGACGATTTAGTGCGGACATGTGAAGTGATCGGCGAGTTAAAATGATCGTTTTAAACTGATCATTGGTGCTCCTTGAGTAAACGTTTATAAATGAAGCATAATGCATGACATCACGTAGTTTGGGATAGATTGGTAAATTTAGCTAGCTTAACGTGGACGTTGGACTCATGTCATTTTGATTTCTAAATTGAAAGTTAAAGACAACTTAGTGCGGATATGTCAAGTTGATCAGCTAGTTAAAATGATGATTCTAAACTGATCATCGTTGCTCCTTCAGTAAAGGCTTACAAATGAAGCATAATGCATGGCATCACGCAGTTTGGGAAACATTGGATTACATGGAGGTTTTGTCGTAGCTCTTTGAGTCTCAAATATAGTCACGATATGGAAAATTAAGCTAGCTTAACGTGGGCTAACGCTCATGTCATTTTGAACTCCAAATCAAAAGATAAATACGATTTAGTGCGGACATGTCAAGTTGATCAACTAGTTAAAACGATCATTCTAAACTCATCATTGGTGCTCCTTGAGTAAAGGCTTATAAATGAAGCATAATGCATGACATCACGCAGTTTGGGATTCAATGGATTAAGTGGAGTATATGTCATAGCTCTTTTAGTCTCAAATGCTGTCACGATATAGAAAATTGAGCTAGTTTAACCTGGGCGTTGGATTTGTGTCATTCTGAACTCTAAATCAAAAGTTAAAGATGATTTAGTGCGGACAGGTTAACTGATCGGCTAGTTAAAATTATCATTCTAAACTGATCATTGTGCTCCTTGAATAAAGGCTTATAAATGAAGCATAATGCATGATAGTTGGGATAGATTGGATTAGTTGGAGGATTTTTTGTAGCAATTTCGGTCTTAAATTTTTTCACAATGTAGAAAGCTGAGCTTGCTTACAGTCGGCATTGGAATCGTGGCAACGTGAACTCTAAATCAAAACTGACGAATGATTTAGTGCAGACATGTCAAGTGATCGGCTAGTTAAAATGATAATTCTAAGCTGATATTTGGTGCTCCTTGAGTAAACACTTATAAATGAAGCAGAATGCATGACATCACGTCATTTGGGATACATTGGATTAGTTGGAGGCTTTGACGTAACTCTTTCAGTATCAAATATTGTTACAAAATGGAAAATTGAGCTAGCTTAACGTGGCCATTGGATTCTTGTCATTGTGAACTCTAAATCAAAAGTTAAGGACAATTTAGTGCGGACATGTCAAGTTGATCGGCTAGTTAAAATCATCATTGCTTCTCATTGAGAAAAGGCTTATAAATTATGCTTAATGAATGACATCATGCAGTTTGGGATAGATTGGATTACTTGGAGGCTTTGTCGTAGCTTTTTTAGTCTCAGATGTTGTCACAATATGGCAAATTGAGCTAGCATAACATGGGCGTTGGACTAATGTCATTTTGAGCTCTAAAACAAAATTTAAAGACGATTTAGTGCGGACATGTCAAGTTGATCAGCTAGTTTGAATTATCATTCTAAACTGATCTTTGGTGCTCCATGAATAAAAGCTCATAACTGAAGCATAATGCATGACATCACACAGTTTTGGATATATTTGATTAGTTGGAGGCATTGTCATAGCTATTTCGGTCTTAAATTTATTCACAATATAGAAAATTGAGCTAGCTTTCCGTAGGCATTGGATTCGTGTCAGTCTGAACTCTAAATCAAAAGTTACAGATGTTTTAGTGCGGACATGTCAAGTGATTAGCCAGTTAAAATGATCATTCTAAACTGATTATTGGTGCTTCTTGAGGAAAGGCTTATAAATGAAGCATAATGCATGGCATCACTTAGTTTGGGATACATTAGATTACTTGGAGGCTTTGTCGTAGCTCTTTCAGTCTCAAATGTTGTCACAACATGGATAATTGAGCTAGCTTAACTTGGAGTTAGACTCATGTCATTTTTTGCTCTAAATCAAAAGTTAAAACAGATTTAGTGGGGGCATGTCAAGTTGATCGTCGAGTGAAAATGATCATTCTAAACTGATCAGTTGTGCTACTTGATTAAAGGCTGATAAATGAAGCATAATTCACGACATCACGCTGTTTGGGATGCATTGGATTACTTAGAGGCTTTGTAGTAGCTCTTTCAATCACAAATGTTGTCTCAGCATGGAAAATTAAGCTAGCTTAACGTGAGCGTTGGACTTATGTCATTATGAACTATAAATCAAAAGGTATAGATGATTTAGTGTGGGCATGTCAAGTTGATCGGCTAGTTAAAATGATCATTCAAAACTGATCATTGGTGCTCCATGAGTAAACGCATACAAATGAAGCATAATGCATGGCATCACGCAGTTTGGGATACATTTATTACTTAGAGGCTTTGTCGTACCTCTTTCAGTCTCAAATGTTGTCATAATAGAGAAAATTGAGCTAGCTTAACGTGGGGCTCAGATTCGTGTAATTCTGAATTCTAAATCAAAAGTTATCGACGATTTAGTGCGGACATGTCAAGTCGATTTGCTAGTTAATATGATCATTCTAAATTGATCGTTGCTGATCCTTAAGTAAAGGCATTCAAATAAAGCATAATGCATGGCATCACGCAGTTTGAGATAAATTAGATTCCTTGGAATCGTTTTCGTATCTATTTCAGGCTTAAATTTTGTCAAAATATAGAAAACTGAGCTAGCGTAATGTGGGCCTTATTTTGAACTCTAAATCAAAAGGTATAGACGATTTAGTGCTGACATGTTAAGTGATCGGCCAGTTAAAATGATTATTATAAACTAATCATTGGTCATCCATGAATAAAGGCTTATAAATGAAACTCAGTGCATGAAATCACGCAGTTTGGGATAGATTGGATTACTTGGAGGGTTTCTCAGCTATTTCAGTCTTAAACTTTTTCACAATTTAGAAAATTGAGCTAACTTACCATGGGCGTTGGATTCGTCTCAGTCTGAACTTAAAATCAAAAGTTACGGACGATTTAGTACGCAGATGTCAAGTTGGTGAGCCAGTTAAAATTATCATTTTAAACTGATCATTAGTGCTCCTTGACTAAAGACTTATAGTTAAAGAATAATACATGGAATCGCGCAGTTTGGGATACGTTGAATTACTTGTCGGCTTTGTTGTAGCTCTTTCAGTGTCAAATGTTGTCACAATATAGAAATTTGAGCTAGCTTAACGTTGGGGGTTAGATTTGTGTAATTCTAAACTCTAAATCAAAAGTTACGGACGATATAGAGCGAACATAAAAAGTTGGTCGCCCATTTAAAATGATCATTTCAAACTTATCACTGGTTCTCCTTCAGTAAAGCATAATGTGTAGTATCACGCAGTTTGGTATACATTGGATTACTTGGGGGCTTTGTCATCTTCTTTCAGTGTCGAATGCTGTCACAATATAGAAAATTTATCTAGCTTAACCTGGGGGTCAGATTCGTGTCATTCTGAACTCTAAATAAAAAGTTACAGACGATTTAGTGCGGACATGTCAAGTTGATAGGTTACTTAAAATGATCATTCTAAACTGATCATTGGTGCTACTAGAGTAAAGGTTTATAAATGAAGCATAATGCATGGAATCACGTAGTTTGTGATTGATGGGATTACTTGGATGCTTCATCGTAGCTATTTCTGTCTTATATTTTATCACAATATAGAAAATTGAGCTAGCTTAACATAGGCGACGGATTCGTGTCATTTTGAATTCTAAATCAAAAGTTATAGACGATTTAGTGCAAATATTTCAAGTTGATCGGCCAGTTATGAAAATTGATGCACCTTAAGTAAAGGTTTATAAATGAAGAATAATCAATTGTATCACGCAGTTTGTGATACACTAGATTACTTGGAGGGTTTCTCGTAGCTCTTTCAGTCTCAAATCTTGTCACAATATAGAAATTTGAGCAAGCTTAACTTGGGGTTAGATTCTGAACTATAAATCAAAACTTACGAACAATTTACTGCAGACATGTCAAGTTGGTCGGTTATTTAAAATGATTATTTTAAACTGATCATTGGTGCTTCTTGGGTAAAGGGTTATAAATGAAGCATAACGCATGGTATCACACAGTTTGGGATACATTGAATTACTTGGGGGCTTTGTGGTAGCTATTTCAGTCTCAGATGTTGTCACAATATACAAAATTGAGCTAGCTCAACCTGGAGGTTAGATTCATGTCATTCTGAACTCTAACTCAAAAGTTACGGAAAATTTAGTGCGGACATGTCCAGTTGGTCGGCCAGTTAAAATGATCATTCTAAACTGATCGTTGGTGTTTCTTGAGTAAAGACTTATAAATAAAGCATAATGCATAGCATCACGTAGTTTTGGATACAATTGATTATTTTGAGGATTTTTCGTAGTTCTTTAATCTCAAATAATGTCACAATATAGAAAATTGAGGTAACTTAACGTGGGCGTTGGATTCGTGTCATTATGGACTCTAAATCAAAAGTTACAGTCGATTTAGTATGGACATGTCAAGTGATCGGCCAGTTAAAATGATCATTCAAAATTGATCATTGGTGCTCCTTGAGTAAAGGCTAATAAATGAAGCATAATGCGTGGCAACACATAGTTTCGGATATATTGGATTACTTGGATGTTTTGTCTTGGCTATTTTGGCCTTAAATTTTGTCACAATATAGAAAATTGAGCTAGATTAACGTGGGCAATGGATTCGTGTTAATTTGAACTCTGAATCAAATGCTACGAATGATTTAGTGCTGATATGTCAAGTTGAATGGCCAAATAAAATGATCATTATAAACTGATCATTGGTGCTCCTTATGTAAAGGTTAATAAATGAAACATAATGCATGACATCATTTAGTTTGGGATAGATTTGATTACTTGGAGGCTTTCTCGTAGCTATTTCAGTCTCAAATGTATTCCCAATATAGAAATTTGATCGGCCAATTAAAATGATCATTATAAACAGATCATTGGTGCTCCTTGAGTAAAGGCTTAAAAATGAAGCATAATGCATAGCATCACTCAGTTTGGGATACATTGGACTACTTCTAGGCTTTTTCGTGGCTCTTTCAGTAGCAAATGTGGTCACAACATGGAAAATTGATCTAGCTTAATGTTGGGGTTAGATTCGTGTAATTCTGAACTATAAATCAAAAGTTACGGACGATTTACTACGGACTTGTCAAGTTGTTCGGCCTGTGTAATTCTGAACTATAAATCAAAATTCTGATCATTGGTGCTCCCTGAGTAAACGCTTATAAATGAAGCATAATGCATGGTATCACGCAGTTTGAGATACATTGGATTACTTGGGGGCTTTGTCATAGCTCTTTCAGTCTCAAATGTTGTCACAATTTAGAAACTTGAGCTAAGTTAACGTGGGGATTAGATTCATGTCATTCTGATCTTTAAATCAATAGTTATAGATGATTTAGTGCGGATATGTCAGGTTGATCGGCCAGTTGAAATGATTATTCTAAACTGATCATTGGTGCTCCTTGAGTAAAGGCTTATAAATAAAGCATCATGCATGGCATCCTGCAGTTTGGGATACATTAGATTACTTGGAGGCTTTTTCGTAGCTCATTCAGTCTCAAATGTTTTCACAATATGGTAAATTTAGCTTGCTTAACATGGGCGTTGGATTCGTGTCATTCTGAACTCTAAATCAAAAGTTACGGACGGTTTAGTGCGTTCATGTCAAATTGATCGTTGAGTTAAAATGATCATTTTAAAATGATCATTGGTGCTTCTTGAGTAAAGGCATACAAACAAAACATTATGCATGGCATCACGGTGTTTCGGATACATTGGATTACTTGAAGGCTTTGTTGTAACTCTTTCCGTGTCAAATGTTGTCACAATTCAGAAAATTGAGCTAGCTTAACGTGCGGGTTATATTAGTGTCATTCTGAACTCTAAATACAAAGTTACGGACGATTTAGAGCGGATATGTCAAGTTGACTGACCAGTTAAAATGATCATTCTAAACTAATCATTGGTGCTCCTTGAGTAAAGGCTTATAAACGAAGCATAATTCATGGCATCACGCAGTTTGGGATACATTGGATTACATGGAGGCTGTTCCTTAGCTCCTTCTGTCTCAAATGTTTTCACAATATGAAAAATTAAGCTGGCTTAACGTGGGTGTTGGATTCGTGTCATTATGAACTCTAAATCAAAATTTACGGACGATATAGTGCGGACATGTCTAGTTGATCGGCCTGTTAAGATAATCATTCTATACAGATCATTGGTGCCCCTTAGGTAAAGATTTATAAATGAAGCATAATGCATGGCATCACGCAGTTTGGGATACACTGGATTACTTGGAGTCTTATTCGTAGCTCTTTCAGTCTCAACTGCTATCGCAATATCAAAAATTGAGCAATCTTAAAGTGATATTGGAGTCATGTCAGTTTGAGATCAAAATCAAAAGTTAAAGACGATTTAGTGCAGACATGACAAGTTGATCAGTTAGTTAAAATGATCATTCTGAACTTATCATTGGTGCTCGTTCAGTAAAGGCTAATAATGAAGTATAATGCATGACATCAAGCAATTAAGATATATTGGCTTATTTGGAGGCCTTTTCATAGCTATTTCGGTCTTAGCATATGTCACAATATAGAAAAATGAGCTAGATCAACGTGGGTGTTGGAATCGTGTCATTTTGAACTCTAAATCAAGAGTTATTAAAGATTTAGTGCGGACATGTAAAGTTGACCGGCCTGTTAAAATGATCATTCTAAACTGATCATTGGTTTTCTTTGAGTAAAGGTGGACAACTGAAGCATAATGCGTGGCATCACGCAGTTTGGTATACATTGGATTACTTGGAGGCTTTTTGTAGCTCTTTCAGTCTCAAATGTTGTCACAATGTACACAATTGAGCTAGCTTAACGTGGGTGTTGAATTCGTATCTTTCTAAACTCTAAATCAAAAGTTACCGACGATTAAGTGTGGACATGTCATGTTTATCGGCCTGTTAAAATGATAATTCTAAACTGATCATTGGTGCTTCTTTACTAAAAGCTTATAAATGAAGCATATTGCATGGCAGCACCCAATTTGGAATATATTGGATTAGTTGGAAGCTTTTTAGTAGTTCTTTCTGTGTCAAAGGTTGTCACAATATTTAAAACTGAGCTAGGTTAACGTGGGCATTGGATTCGTGTCATTTTGAACTCTAAATCAAAAGTTATGGAAGATTTCGTGCGGACATGTCAAGTTGATACGCTAGTTAAAATGATCATTCTAAACTGATCGATGGTGCTACTTGAGTAAAGGTTTATAAATGAAGCATAATGCATGGCATCACACAGTTTGGGATACATTGGAACACTTGGAGGTTTTTTCGTAGCTCTTTTAGTCTCAAATGTTTTCACAATATAGAAAATTGAGCTAGCTTACAGTGAGCGGTTGATTCGTGTCATTCTGAACACTAGATCAAAAGTTACAGACGATTTAGTGCGTACATGTCAAGTTGATGGGCCAGTTAAAATTTTTATTCTAAATTGATCATTGGTTCTCCTTGAGTAAAGGTTTATAAATGAAGCACAATGCATGGCATTACCCAGTTTGGGATACATTTGATTACTTGGAGGCTTTTTCGTAGCTCTTTCAGTCTCAAATGTTTTTACAATATGGAAAATTGAGCTAGCTAATCATGATTGTTGGATTTGGGTCATTCTGAACTGTATATCAAAAGTTACGCACGATTTTGTGTGGACATGTCAAGTTGGACAGCCAATTAAACTTTTCATTCTAAACTGATCATTGGTACCCCGTAAGCAAAGGTTTATAAATGAAGTATGATGGCATCACGGTTTGATCCATTGGATTGAAGGCTTTTTGTAGCTCTTTCAGTCTCAAATAGTGTCACAATATAGAAATTTGATCGGCCAACTAAAATGAACATTATAAACTGATCATTGGTGCTCCTTGAGTAAAGGCTATTAAATAAATCATAATGTATGGCATCACGCAGTTTGGGATACATTGGACTTCTTCGAGGCTTTTTCATGGCTCTTTGAGTCGCAAATGTGGTCACAACATGAAAAATTGAGCTAGTTTAATGTTGGGGTTAGATTCGTGTAATTTTGAACTCTAAATCAAAAGTTATGGACGATTTACTTCGGACTTTTCAAGTTGGTCGGCCAGTGAAAATTATCATTTTAAACTGATCATTGGGTGCTCCTTCAGTAAAGGCTTATAAATGAAGCATAATGCATGGTATCACGCAGTTTGGGATACATTGGATTACTTGGGGGCTTTGTCGTAGCTCTTTCAGTCTCAAATGTTGTCACAATTTAGAAAATTGAGCTAGCTTAACGTGGGGGTTATATTAGTTTCATTCTGAACTCTAAATCTAAAGTTACGGACGATTTAGTGCGGACATTTCAAGTTGATCGACCAGTTAAAATGATCATCCTAAACTAATCATTGGTGCTTAATGAGTAAAGGCTTATAAACGAAGCATAATTCATGGCATCACGCAGTTTGGCATACATTGGATTACATGGAGGCTTTTCCTTAGCTCCTTTGGTCTCAAATGTTTTCACAATATGAAAAATTAAGCTAGCTTAACGTGGGCATTGGATTCGTGTCATTCTGAACTCTAAATCAATATTTACGGACGATTTTGTGCGGACATGTCAAGTTGATCGGTCTGTTAAGATGATTATTCTATACAGATCATTGGTGCCCCTTAGGTAAAGATTTATAAATGAAGAGTAATGCATGGCATCACGCAGTTTGGGATACACAGGATTACTTGGAGGCTTATTCGTAGCTCTTTCAGTCTCAACTGCAATCACAATATGAAAATTTGAGCTAGCTTAAAGTGGCATTGGAGTCATGTCAGTTTGAGCTCTAAATCAAAAGTTAAAGACGATTTAGTGCGGACAAGTCAAGTTGATCAGTTAGTTAAAATGATCATTCTGAACTTATCATTGGTGCTCGTTCAGTAAAGGCTAATAATGAAGTATAATGCATGACATCACACAGTTTAGATATATTGGCTTATTTGGAGGCTTTTTCGTAGCTATTTCAGTCTTAGCATATGTCACAATATAAAAAATTGAGCTAGATCAACGTGGGCGTTGGAATCATGTCATTTTGAACTCTAAATCAAAAGTTACAAATGATTTAGTGCAGACATGTCAAGTTGATCGTCCTGTTAAAATGATCATTCTAAACTGATCATTGGTGCTCTTTGAGTAAAGGCGGACAACTGAAGCATAATGCATGGCATCACGCAGTTAGGGATACATTGGTTTACTTGGAGGCTTTTCGTAGCTCTTTCAGTCTCAATTGTTGTCACAATATACACAATTGAGCTAGCTTAACATGGGTGTTAAATTCGTGTCATTCTAAACTCTAAATCAAAAGTTACCGACGATTTAGTGTGGACATTGCATGTTGATCGGCCTGTTAAAATGATAATTCAAAACTGATCATTGGTGCTTCTTGACTAAAGGCTTACAAATGAAGCATATTGCATGGCAGCACCCAGTTTGCGATAGATTGGATTAGTTGGAGGCTTTTTAGAAGTTCTTTCAGTGTCAAAGATTGTCACAATATGGAAAATTGAGCTAGCTTAACGTGAGCATTGAATTTGTTCATTTTGAACTCTAGATCAAAAGTTATGGACGATTTCATGCGGACATGTCAAGTTGATACGCGAGTTAAAATGATCATTCTAAACTGATCCTTGGTGCTCTTTGAGTAAAGGTTTATAAATGAAGCATAATGCATGGCATCACGCAGTTTGGGATACATTGGAACACTTGGAGGCTATTTCGTAGCTCTTTCAGTTTCAAATGTTTTCACAATATGTAAAATTGAGCTAGCTTAACGTGAGCGGTTGATTCGTGTCATTCTGAACTCTAAATAAAAGTTACGGACGATTTACTTCGGACTTGTCAAGTTGGTCGGCCTGTGAAAATTATCATTTTAAATTGATCATTGGTGCTCCTTGAGTAAAGGCTTATAAATGAAGCATAATGCATGTTATCACGCAGTTTGGGATACATTGGATTACTTGGGGGCTTTTTCGTAGCTCTTTCAGTCTCAAATGTTGTCACAATTTAGAAACTTGAGCTAAGTTAACGTGGGGATTAGATTCGTGTCATTCTGAACTTTAAATCAATAGTTATAGACGATTTAGTGCGGATATGTCAGGTTGATCGGCCCGTTAAAATGATTATTTTAAACTAATCATTGGTGTTCCTTGAGTAAAGGCTTATAAATAAAGCATCGTGCATGGCATCCTGCAGTTTGGGATACATTGGATTACTTGGAGGCTTTTTCGTAGCTCTTTCAGTGTCAAATGTTGTCAGAATATAGAAATTTTAGCTAGCTTAACGTTGGGGTTAGATTTGTGTAATTCTAAACTCTAAATCAAAAGTTACGGACGATTTATAGTGGACATAAAAAGTTGGTCGCCCATTTAAAATAATCATTTTAAACTTATCACTGGTTCTCCTTTAGTAAAGGCTTATAAATGAAGCATAATGTGTGGTATCACGCAGTTTGGTATACATTGGATTACTTGGGGGCTTTGTCATCTTCTTTAAGTCTCGAATGTTGTCACAATATAGATAATTTATCTAGCTTAACCCGGGGGTTAGAATAGTGTCATTCAGAACTCTAAATAGAAAGTTACAGACGATTTAGTGCGGACATGTCAAGTTGATCGGTTAGTTAAAATGATCATTCTAAACTGATCATTGGTGCTACTTGAGTAACGGTTTATAAATGAAGCATAATGCATGGAATCACATAGTTTGGGATAGATGGGATTACTTGGATGCTTTATCGTAGCTATTTTGGTCTTATATTTTATCACAATATAGAAAATTGAGCTAGCTTAACGTGGGCGATGGATTCGTGTTGTTTTGAATTCTAAATCAAAAGTTAAAGACGATTTAGTGCAAATATTTCAAGTTGATCGGCCAGTTAAAATGATCATTATAAAATGATAATTGGTGCTCCTTAAGTAAAGGTTTATAAATGAAGAATAATCCATGGCATCACGCAGTTTGTGATACACTAGATTACTTGGAGGGTTTCTCGTAGCTCTTTCAGTCTCCAATCTTGTCACAATATAGAAATTTGAGCTAGCTTAACGTTGGGAATTCCGAACTCTAAATCAAAAGTGACGGACGATTTACTACGGACATGTCAAGTTGGTCGGCCATTTAAAATGATTATTTTAAACTGATCATTGGTGCTTCTTGGGTAAAGAGTTATAAATGAAGCATAACACATGGTATCACGCAGTTTGGGATACATTGGATTACTTGGGGGCTTTGTGGTAGCTATTTCAGTCTCAGATGTTGTCACAATATACAAAATTGAGCTAGCTTAACCTGGAGGTTAGATTCATGTCATTCAGAACTCTAACTCAAAAGTTACGGAAAATTTAGTGCGGACATGTCAAGTTGGTCAACCAGTTAAAATGATCATTCTAAACTGATCGTTGGTGTTTCTTGAGTAAAGACTTATAAATAAAGCTTAATGTATGGCATCACGTAGTTTTGGATACAATTGATTATTTTGAGGATTTTTCGTAGCTCTTTTATTCTCAGATAATGTCACAATATAGAAAATTGAGGTAACTTAACATGGGCATTGGATTCGTGTCATTGTAGACTCTAAATCAAACGTTACAGACGATTTACTGTGGACATGTCAAGTGATCGGCCAGATAAAATGATCATTCAAAATTGATCATTGGTGCTCCTTGAGTAAAGGCTAATAAATGAAGCATAATGCACGGTAACACATAATTTGGGATATATTGGATTACTTGGATGTCTTGTCGTGGCTATTTCGGCCTTAAATTTTGTCACAATATAGAAAATTGAGCTAGATTAACGTGGGAAACGGATTCGTTTCAATTAGAAATCTTAATCAAAAGCTACGAGCGATTTAGTGCTGACATGTCAAGTTGAATGGCCAAATAAAATGATCATTATAAACTGATCATTGGTGCTCCTTATGTAAAGGTTTATAAATGAAGCATAATGCATGACATCATTTAGATTGGGATAGATTGGAGTACTTGGAGGCTTTCTCGTTGCTATTTCAGTCTGAAATGTATTCCCAATATAGAAATTTGATCGGCCAATTAAAAGGATTATTCTAAACTAATCATTGGTGCTCCTTGAGTAAAGGCTTATAAACAAAGCATAATTCATGGCATCACGCAGTTTGGGATACATTGGATTACAAGGAGGCTTTTCCTTAGCCCTTCAGTCTCAAATGTTTTCACAATTTGAAAAATTAAGCTAGCTTAACGTGGGCGTTGGATTCGTGTCATTATGAACTCTAAATCAAAATTTACGGACGATTTAGTGCGGACATGTCAAGTTGATCGGCCTGTTAAGATAATCATTCTATACAGATCATTGGTGCCCCTTAGGTAAAGATTTATAAATGAAGCATAATGCATCGCATCACGCAGTTTGGGATACACTGGATTACTTGGAGGCTTATTCATAGCTCTTTTAGTCTCAACTGCTATCACAATATAAGAAATTGAGCTAGCTTAAAGTGGCATTGGAGTAATGTCAGTTTGAGCTCTAGCTCAAAAGTTAAAGACAGTTTAGTGCGGACATGTCAAGTTGATCCGCCAGTTAAAATGATCATTATAAACTGATCATTAACGCTCCTTAAGTAATGGCTTATGAATCAATCATAAAGCATGGCATTATGTAGTTTGGGATAGATCTGATTACTTGGAGCCTTTGTCGTAGCTATTTCGGATTTAAATTTTGTCACAATATTAAAAATTGAGCTAGCTTAATGTGGACTTTGGATTTGTGTCATTTTGAACTCCAAATTAAAAGTTACAAACGATTTAGTGCAGACATGTCAAGTTGATCAGCCAGTTAAAATGAGTAAAGGGTTCTAAATGAAACATAATGGATGGCATCACGCAGTTTAGGATACATTAGATTACTTGTACGCTTTTTCGTAGCTCTTTTAGTCTCAAATAGTGTCACAATATGGAAAATTGAGCTAGCTTAACGTGCGAGTTGGATTTTGAGCTCTAAATCAAAAATTAAAGATGTTTTATGCTGACATGTTAAGTTGATCAGCTAGTTAAAATAATAATTTCAAACAGATCATTGGTGTCCCTTGAGTAAACGGTTGTAAATAAAGCATAATGCATGGCATCACTCAGTTTGGAATAGATTGGATTACTTGGCAGCATTTTCGTAGCTACTTCGGTCTTAAATTTTGTAAAAATATAGAAAATTGAGCTAGCTTAACGTTGGTGTTGGATTCGTGTCATTTTGAATTCTAAATCAATAGTTACGAACGATTTAGTGCGGACATGTCAAGTTGATCGGCCAGTTACATTGATCATTCTAAATTGATCATTGGTGCTCCTTGAGTAAAGGCTTATAATGAAGTATAATGCATGGCATCACACAGTTTGGTATACATTGGATTACATGGAGGCTTTGTCACAGCTCATTCAGCATCAAATGTTGTCACAATATAGAAAATTGACCTAGGTTAACGTGGGCGGTTGATACGTGTCATTCTGAACTCTAAATCAAAAGTTATGGGCAATTTAGTGCGGATATGTCAAGTTTATCGGCCAGTTAAAATGATCATTCTAATCGGATAATTGGTGCTCCTTGAGTAAAGGCATATAAATGAAGCATAATGCATGGCATCACGGAGTTTGCGAAACATTGGATTACTTGGAGATTTGTGGTTACTTTCAGTCTCAAATGTTGTCACAAGATGGAAAACTGAGCTAGATTAACGTGGGCATTAGATTCGTGTCATTCTGAACTCTAAATCAAAATTTACTGATGATTTAGTGCGAACATGTCAAATTCATCAGCTAGTTAAAATGATCATTCTAAACTAATCATTGGTTCTCGTTAAGTAAAGGCTTATAAACGAGGCATATTGCATGTCCTACAGTGGAATACCTTGAGGCTTTTTCGTAACTCATTAAGTCTTGCATGTTTTTACAATATGGAAAATTGAGCAAGCTTAACGTGGGCGTTGGACTCATGTCATTCTGAACTCTAAGTAAAAAGTTATGGATAATTTAGTGCGGACATTTCAAGTTGATCGGCCAGTTAAAATGATCATTCTAAACTGATCATTGGCATTCCTTAAGTAATGGCATTTAAATGAATCATAATGCATGGCATCACGTAGTTTGGGATACATTGGATTACTTAGAAGCTTTTTCAAAGCTCTTTCAATCTCAAATAGTGTCACAATAAGGAAAATTGAGGTAGCTTAACGTGAGAGTTGGAATCATGTTATTTTAAGCTCTAAATCAAAAGTTAAAAATGATTTAGTGTGGACATGTCAAGTTGATCAGCTAGTTAAAATAATAATTTTAAACTGATCATTGGTGCTCCTTGAGTAAAGGGTTATAAATGAAACATAATGCATGACATCACACAGTTCGGAATGGAGTGGATTACTTGGAGGCTTTGTCGTTGCTATTTTAGTCTAAAATTTTGTCACAATACAGAAAATTGAGCTAGCTTAATGTTGGCGTTGGATTCGTGTCATTTTGAACAACAAATCAATTTTTACGGACGATTAGTGCGGACATGTCAAGTGGATCGCCTAGTTACATTGATCATTCTAAATTTACCATTGGTGCTCCTTGCGTAAAGGCTTATAAATGAATAATGCATGGCATCACACAGTTTGGGATACATTGTATTATTTGGAGGTTTTGTCGTATCTCTTTCAGTCTCAAATAATGTCACTATATAGAAAAATGTGCTAGTTTAACGTGGGCGTTGGATTCATGTCATTCTGAACTCTGAATCAAAAGTTATGGATGATTTAGTGCGGACATTTCAAGTTGATCGGCCAATTAAAATGATCATTATAAATTGATCAATTGCGCTCCTTAGGTAAAGGCTTATAGATGAAGCATAATGAATTGCATCACGTAGTTTGGGACAGATTGTATTACTTGGAGACTTTGTCGTAGCTATTTTGGATATAAATTTGTCACAATATTAAAAATAAATCCAGCTTTATGTCGACGTTTGATTTGTGTCATTCTAAACAGCAAATAAAAAATTACGGACGATTTAATGCGGACATGTCAAGTTGATTAGCCAATTAAAATGATCATTCTAAACTAATCATTGGTGCTCCTTAAGTAAAGGGTTATAAATGAAGCATAATGGATGGCAGCATGCAGTTTAGGATACATTGGATTTCTTGGAGGATTTTTCATAGATCTTTCATTCTCAAATGGTGTCACAATATGGAAAATTGAGCTAGCCTAACGTGGGAGTTGGACTCATGTTATTTTGGCCTCTAAATCAAAAGTTGAAGATGATTTAGTGCGGACATGTTAACTTGATCAGCTAGTTATAATAATGATTTTAAACTGATCACTGGTGCTCCTTGAGTAAAGGCTTATAAATGAAGCTTAATTCATGGCATCACGAAGTTTGTAATAGATTGGATTACTTGGAGGCTTTCTCATAGCTATTTTGGTATTAAATTTATTCACAATACGGAAAACTGAGTTAGCTTAATGTTGTCATTGGATTCGTGTCATTTCAAACCCTAAATCAATAGTTACAGACGATTTAGTGCGGACATGTCAAGTTGATCGTCCAGTTACATTGATCATTCTAAATAGATCACTGGTGCTCCTTGAGTAAAGGCTTATAATTGAATTATGCATGGCATCACACAGTTTGGGATACATTGGATTGCTTGGAGGCATTGTCATAGCTCTTTCAGTCTCAAGTCTTGTCACCATATAGCGAATTGAGCTAGTTTAACATGGGCGTTTGATTCATGTCATTCTGAATTCTAAATCAAATGTTATAGACAATTTATTACGGACATTTCAAGTTGATCGACAAGTAAAAATGATCATTCTAAACTGATCATTGGTGCTCCTTAAGTAAAGGGTTATAAATGAAGTATAATGGATGGCATCATGCAGTTTAGGATACATTGGATTACTTGAAGGCTTTTTCGTAACTATTTCAGTCTCAAATGTTGTCACAATAAGGAATATTGAGATAGGTTAATGTGGGCATTGGACTTATGTCATTTTGTGCTCTAAATCAAAAGTTAAAGCGATTTAGTGCGGACATGTCAAGTTGATCGGCCAATTGAAATGATCATTCTAAACTGATCATTGGTGCTACTTGAGTAAAGGCTTATAAATGAAGCATAATGCAGGGCATCATATAGTTTTGGATAGATTAGATTACTTGGAGAATTTTTCATAGCTATTTCGGATTTCAATTTTGTCACAATAATAAAGAGTGAGCTAACTTAATGTGTACGTTGGATTTGTGTCATTTTGAACTCTAAATCAAAAATTACGGACGATTTTGTGCGGACATGTCAAGTTAATCAGCCAGTTAAAATGATCATTCTACACTGATCATTGGTGCTCCTTTAGTAATGGGTTATAAATGAACCATAATGAATGGCATCATGCTGTTTAGGATACATTGGATTACTTGGAAGCTTTTTAAGTCTCAAATGGTGTCACAATATGGAAAATTGAGCTAGCTTAACATGTGAGTTGGACTCATGTTATTTTGAGCAATAAATAAAAAGCTAAAGATGATTTAGTGCGGACATTTCAAGTTGATCAGCTAATTAGAATGATGATTTTAAACTGATCTTGGTGCTAGTTGAGTAAAGGCTTGTAAATGAAGCATAACGCATGACATCACACAGTTTGGAATAGATTTGATTACTTGGAGGGTTTCTCGTAGCTATTTCGGTCTTAAATTTTGTCACAATATAGAAAATTGAGCTAGCTTAACATGGGTGTTGGATTGGTGTTATTTTGAAACTTAAATCAAATTTTACAGAGGATTTAGTGCGGACATATCAAGTTGATGGTCCAGTTACATTGATCATTCTAAATTGATCATTGGTGCTCCATAAGTAAAGGCTTCTAAATGAAGCATAATGCATGGTATCATATATTTTGGGATACATTGGATTACTTGGACGCTTTGTCGTAGCTCTTGCAGTCTCAAATGTTGTCACAATATGGAGAATTGAGCTAGCTTAACGTGGGAGTTGGACTCATGTTATTTTGAGCTCTAAATAAAAAGTTAAAGATGATTTAGGGCGGACATGTCAAGTTGATCAGATAGTTAAAATAATGATTTTAAACTGATCATTGGTGCTCCTTGAGTAAATGCTTATAAATGAAGCATAGTGGATGGCATCACGCAGTTTGTAATATATTAGATTACTTGGAGGTTTTGTCGTAGCTATTTTTGTCTTAAATTTTGTCATAATATAGAAATTTTAGCTAGCTTAACATTGGCGTTGGATTCGTGTCATTTTGAACTCTAAATCATTAGTTACGGACGATTTAGTGCGGGCAAGTCAAGTTGATCGGCCAGTTACATTGATCATTATAAATAGATCATTGGTGCTCCTTGAGAAAAGTCTTATAAATGAATAATTCATGGCATCATTGGATTGCTTGGAGGCTTTGTCGTAACTCTTTCAGTCTCAAATGTTGTCACAATATAGAACATTGAGCTACTTTAACATGGGCGTATGATTCATGTCATTCTAAATTCTAAATCAAATTTTATGGACAAATTAGTACGTACATTTCAAGTTGATCGACCAGTAAAAATGATTATTCTGAAACTGATCATTGGTGCTGCTTAAGTAAACGCTTATAAATGTAGCAAAATGCATGACATCACGTAGTTTGGGATAGATTGGATTACTTGGAGGCTTTGTCATAGCTATTTCAGATTTAAATTTTGTCACAATAACAAAAATTGAGCGAGTTTAATGTGGACGTTGCATTTGTGTCATTTTGAATTCTAAATCAAAAGTTACGAACCATTTAACGCGGACATGTCAAGTTGATCAGCCAGTTAAATTGATAATTCTAAACTGATCATTGGTGCTCCTTTAGTAATGGGTTATAAATCAAGCATAATGGATGGCATCATGCAGTTACGGATACATTGGATTACTTGGAAGCTTTTCGTAGCTTTTCAGTCTCAAATGGTGTCACAATATGGAAAATTGAGCTAGCATAACATGGGAGTTGCACTCATATTATTTTGAGCTATAAATAAAAAGTTAAAGATGATTTAGTGCCGACATGTCAAGTTTATCGACCTGTTCAAAATGATCATTCTAAACTGATAATTGGTGCTCTTTGGGTAAAGGCATATAAATCAAGCATAATGCATATCATCACACAGTTTGGGATACGTTGGATTACTTAGAGGTTTGGCGTAGCTCTTTCCGTCTCAAATGTTGTCACAATGTTAAAAATTGAGCTAGCTTAACGTGGGTGTTGGATTCATGTCATTCCGAACTCTAAATCAAAATTTACTGATTATTTAGTGCGGACATGTCAAATTCATCGGCCAGTTAAAATGATCATTATAAACTTATCATTGGTGCTCCTTAAGTAAAGGCTGACAAACGAGGCATAATGCATGGCATCACGTAGTTTGGGTTACAGTGGAATACCTGGAGGTTTTTTCGTAGCTCTTTTTGTCTTAAATGTTGTCACAATATGGAAAATTGGGCAAGCTAAACGTGGGTGTTGGACGCATCCCATTTTGTACTCTAAATAAGAAGTTCTGGACGATTTGGTGCGGACATTTCAAGTTGATCCGCCAGTTAAAATGATCATTATAAACTGATCATTGACGCTCCTTAAGTAATGGCTTGTAAATGAAGCATAATGCATGGCATTATGTAGTTTGTGATAGATCTGATTACTTCGAGCCTTTGTCGTAGCTCTTTCAGATGAAAATTTTGTCACAATATTAAAAATTGAGCTAGCTTAATGTGGACATTGGATTTGTGTCATTTTGAACTCTAAATCAAAAATTACAAATGATTTAGTGCGGAAATGTCAAGTTGACCAGCCAGTTAAAATGATCATTCTAAAGTGATCGTTGGTGCTACTTGAGTAAAGGGTTCTAAATGAAACATAATGGATGGCATCATGCAGTTTAGGATACATTAGATTACTTGTACGCTTTTTTGTAGCTCTTTTAGTCTCAAATAGCGTCACAATATGGAAAATTGAGCTAGCTTAACGTGCTAGTTGGATTTTGAGCTCTAAATAAAAAATTAAAGATGTTTTATGCTGACATGTCAAGCTGATCACCTAGTTAAAATAATAATTTCAAACTGATCATTGGTGTCCCTAGCTTAATTTCAAGTTGATAAAAATTGGATTTATCATTCTAAATCGGATTTAAACTTTGTCACAATAATAAAAATTGAGCTAGTTTAATGTGGACGTTGCATTTGTGTCATTTTGAACTCTAAATCAAAAGTTACGAACCATTTAATGTGGACATGTCAAGTTGATCAGTCAATTCAAATGATCATTCTAAACTGATCATTGGTGCTCCTTTAGTAATGGGTTATAAATCAAGCATAATGGATGGCATCATGCAGTTACGGATACATTGGATTACTTGGAAGCTTTTTCGTAGCTTTTTCAGTCTCAAATGGTGTCACAATATGGGAAATTGAGCTAGCTTAACATGGGAGTTGGACTCATATTCTTTTGAGCTATAAATAAAAAGTTTAAGATGATTTAGTGCGGACATGTCAAGTTTATCGACCTGTTAAAATGATCATTCTAAACTGATAATTGATGCTCTTTGAGTAAAGGCATATAAATGAAGCATAATGCATAACATCACGCAGTTTGGGATACATTGGATTACTTAGAGGTTTGGCGTAGCTATTTCTGTGTCAAATGTTGTCACAATGTTGAAAATTGAGATAGCTTAACATGGGTGTTGGATTCATGTCATTCCGAACTCTAAATCAAAATTTACTGATGATTTAGTGCGGACATGTCAAATTCATCGGCCAGTTAAAATGATCATTATAAACTTATCATTGGTGCTCCTTAAGTAAAGGTTGACAAAAGAGGCATAATGCATGGCATCACGCAGTTTGGGTTACAGTGGAATACCTGGAGGTTTTTTCCTAGCTCTTTTAGTCTTAAATGTTGTCACAATGTGGAAAATTGAGAAAGCTAAACGTGGGTGTTGGACTAATCTCATTTTGTACTCTAAATCAGAAGTTCTGGACGATTTAGTGCGGACATTTCAAGTTGATCCGTCAGTTAAAATGATCATTATAAACTGATCATTGACGCTCCTTAAGTAATGGCTTATAAATGAAGCATAATGCATGGCATTATGTAGTTCGGGATAGATCTGATTACTTGGAGCCTTTGTCACAGCTATTTCAGATTTAAATTTTGTCACAATATTAAAAATTGAGCTAGCTTAATGTGGACGTTGGATTTGTGTCATTTTGAACTCTAAATCAAAAATTACAAATTATTTAGTGCGGACATGTCAAGTTGATCAGCCAGTTAAAATAATCATTCTAAACTGATCGTTGGTGCTACTTGAGTAAAGGGTTCTAAATGAAACATAATGGATGGCATCACGCATTTTAGGATACATTAGATTACTTGTACGCTTTTTCATAGCTCTTTTAGTCTCAAATAGTGTCACAATATGGAAAATTGAGCTAGCTTAACGTGCGAGTTGGATATTGAGCTCTAAATCAAAAATTAAAGATGTTTTATGCTGACATGTCAAGTTGATCAGCTAGATAAAATAATAATTTCAAACTGATCATCGGTGTCCCTTGAGTAAACGGTTATAAATAAAGCATAATGCATGGCGTCACACAGTTTGGAATAGATTGGATTACTTGGAGGATTTTTTGTAGCTACTTCGGTCTTAAATTTTGTCACAATACAGAAAATTGAGTTAGCTTAATGTTGTCATTGGATTCATGTCATTTCGAACCCTAAATCAATAGTTACGGACGATTTACTATGGACATGTCAAGTTTATCGTCTAATTACATTGATCATTCTAAATAGATCATTGCTGCTCCTTGAGTAAAGGCTTATAAATGAATAATGCATGACATCACACAGTTTGGGATACATCGGATTGCTTGGAGGCATTGTCGTAGCTCTTTCAGTCTTAAATGTTGTCACCATATAGAGAATTGAGCTAGTTTAACATGGGCGTTTGATTCATGTCATTCTGAATTCTAAATCAAATGTTATGGACAATTTATTACGGACATTTCAAGTTGATCGACAAGTAAAAATGATCATTCTAAAATGATCATTGGTGCTTCTTAAGTAAAGGGTTATAAATGAAGCACAATGGATGCCATCATGCAGTTTAGGATACATTGGATTACTTGAAGGCTTTTTTGTAACTAGCTTAATGTGGGCATTTGACTTATGTCATTTTAAGCTCTAAATCAAAAGTTGAAGTGATTTAGTTCGGACATGTCAAGTTGATCGGCCAATTGAAATGATCATTCTAAACTGATCATTGGTGCTACTTGAGTAAAGGCTTATAAATGAAGCATAATGCATGTCATCATGTAGTTTGGGATAGATTGGATTACTTGGAGACTTTGTGATAGCTATTTCGGATGTAAAATTTGTCACAATAATAAAACGTGAGCTAGCTTGATGTGGACATTGGATTTATGTCATTTTGAACTCAAAATAAAAAATTACGGATGATTTTCTGCGGACAAGTCAAGTTGATCAGCCAGTTAAAATGATCATTCTAAACTGATCATTGGTGTTCCTTTAGTAATGGGTTATAAATGAAGCATAATGGATGGCATCATGCTGTTTAGGATACATTGGATTACTTGGAAGCCTTTTCGTAGCTTTTTTAGTCTCAAATGGTGTCACAATATGGAAAATCGAGCTAGGTTAACGTGTGAGTTTGACTCATGTTATTTTGAGCTATAAATAAAAAGCTAAAGATGATTTAGTGTGGACATATTAAGTTGATTAGCTAATTAGAATGATGATTTTAACCTGATCTTGGTGCTCCTTGAGTAAAGGCTTATAAATGAAGCATAACGCATGACTTCAAACAGTTTGGAATAGATTGGATTACTTGGAGGCTATCTCGTAGCTATTTCGGTCTTAAATTTTATCAATATAGAAAATTGAGCTAGCTTAACATGGGCGTTGGATTGGTGTTTTTTTGAACTCTAAATCAAGTTTTACGGAGGATTTAGTGCGTACATATCAAGTTAATCAGCCAGTTACATTGATCATTCTAAATTGATCATTGGTGCTCCATGAGTAAGGGCTTCTAAATGAAGCATAATGCATAGCATCACACAATTTGGGATACATTGGATTACTTGGATGCTTTGTCATAGCTCTTTCAGTCTCAAATGGTGTCACAATATGGAGAACTGAGCTAGCTTAACGTGGGAGTTAGACTCCTGTTATTTTGAGCACTAAATAAAAAGTTAAAGATGATTTAGGGCAGACATGTCAAGTTGATAAGATAGTTAAAATAATGATTTTAAACTGATCATTGGTGCTCCTTGAGTAAATGCTTATAAATGAAGCATAGTGCATGACATCACGCAGTTTGGAATATATGTGATTACTTGGAGGTTTTGTCATAGCTATTTTGGTCTTAAATCTTGTCATAATATAGAAATTTTAGCTAGCTTAACGTTGGCGTTGGATTCGTGTCATTTTGAGCTCTAAATCATTAGTTACCTACGATTTAGTGGGGGCATGTCAAGTTGATCGGCCAGATACATTGATCATTATAAATTGATCATTGCTGCTCCTTTAGTCAAGGCTTATAAATGAATAATGCATGGCATCACATAGTTTGCGATACTTTGGAATACTTGGAGGCTTTGACGTAGCTCTTTCAGTCACAAATGTTGTCACAATAAAGAAAATTAAGCTAGCCTAACGTGGGCATTCAATTCATGTCATTCTGAACTCTAAATCAAAAGTTACAGACGATTTAGTGCGGACATTTCAAGTTGATTGGCCAGTTAAAATGATCATTCTAAATCGATCCTTGGCGCTCCTTAAGTAAAGGGTTATAAATGAAACATAATGGATGGTGTCATGCAGTTTAGGATACATTGGATTTCTTGGTGCATTTTTCGTAGCTCTTTCAGCCTCAAAGGTTGTCACAATATAGAAAATTGAGCTAGCTAAACGTGGGCGTTGAATTCTTTTCATTCTAAAATCTAAATTAGTAGTTACGGACGATTTTGTGCGGTCATGTCAAGTTGATCGGCCAGTTAAAATGATCATTCTAAACTGATCGCTGGTGATCTTTGAGTAAAGGCATATAAATGAAGCATAATGCATAGCATAAGGCAGTTTGAGATAAATTGGATTACTTGGATGCTTTTTCATAGCTCTTTCAGTGTCAAATGTTCTCACAATATGGAAAATTGAGCTAGCTTAACGTGGGCGTTGGATTCATGTAGTTCAGAATTCTAAATCAAAAGTTACGGAGGATTTAGTGCGGACATGTCAAGTTGATCGGGCCATTAAAATTATCATTTTAAACTGATCATTGGTGCTGATTGAGTAAAGGCTTATAAATGACATAATGAATGGCATCACGCAGTTGTGAATACATTACATTACTTCGAGGCTATTCGTAGGTCTTTCAGTCTCAAATGTTGTCACAATATGGAAAATTAAGCAAGATTAATGTGGGCGTTGGATTCGTGTAATTCTAAATTCTAAATAAAAAGTTACGAATGATTTAGTGCGGACATGTCAAATTGATTGGCCAGTAAAAATGATCATTCTAAACTGATCATTGGTCCTACTTACATAAATGATTAATGAATTGCATCACACAGTTTGGGATACATTGGATTACTTGGAGGATTTTCTGCAGCTGTTTCAGTCTAAAATGTTGTCACAATATATATGGAATATTGAGCTAGCTTAACGTGGGCGATGCATTCATGTCATTCAGAACTCTAAATCAAATGTTATGGACGAGTTAGTGTAGACATGTCAAATTGATCAGCCAGTTAAAATGATCATTTTAAGTTAATCATTGGTGCTTCTTAAGTAAATGCTTATATATGAAGCATAATGCATGACATCATACAGTTTGGGATACATTGGATTACTTGGACACTTTTTCGTA
This sequence comes from Pugionium cornutum, assembly GCA_018901935.1. NCBI lineage: Eukaryota > Viridiplantae > Streptophyta > Magnoliopsida > Brassicales > Brassicaceae > Pugionium > Pugionium cornutum. Next base: position 25,388,247 of record JAENJI010000013.1, on the reverse strand, counting down.
GCTCTTTCTGTCTCAAATGTTGTCATAATATGGAATATTGAGCTTGATTAACGTGGTGTTGGGCTCATGTCATTTTGAGCTCTAAATCAAAAGTTAAAGACGATATAGAGCGGACATGTCCAATTGATCATCTAGGTATAAAGTCATTCTAAACTTATCATTGGTGCTTATTAAGTAAAGGCTTATAAATGAAGCATAATGCATGGCATCACGCAGTTCGGGATACATTGGATTACTTCATGGCTTTTTCATAGTTATTTCAATCTCAAATATTGTCACAATATGGGAAATTTAGCTAGCTTAATGTGGGCGTTGGTTTCGTGTCATTCTGAACTCTAAACCAAATGTTATGGACGATTTAGTGCGGACATGTCAAGTTTGATCGGCCAGTTACAATGATCATTCTAATTTGGTCATTGGTACTCCTTAAGTAATGGTTTATGAATCAAGCATAATGCATGGCATCACGCAGTTTGGGATACATGCGATTACTTGGAAGCTTTTCCATGACTCTTTCAGTCTCAAATGTTTTTCACATTGTGGAAAATTTAGCTAGCTTAACGTGGGCATTTCACTCATGTCATTTTGAGCTCTAAATCAAAAGATAAATATGATTTAGTGCGTACATGTCAAGTTGATGAGTTAGTTAAAATGATCTTTCTAAACTAATCATTGGTGCTCCTTAAGTAAAGGCTTATAAATGAAGCATAATGCATGAAGTCACGTAGTTTGGGATACATCAGATTAATTGGAGGCTTACTAGTAGCACTTTCAGTCTCAAATGTTGTCGCAATATGGAAATTGAGCAAGTTTAATGTGGGCATTGGACTCATGTAGTTTTGAGATCTAAATCTAAAGTTAAAGATGATAAGTTGATCAGCTAGTTACAATGATCATTCTAAACTTATCATTGTTGCACCTTGAGTAAAGGATTATAGATGAAGCATAATGCATGGCATCACGTAGTTTGAAATATATTGGATTACTTGGAGGCTTCTATTTCGCTATGAAATTTTGTCACAATATAGAAAATCGAGCTAGATTAATGTGGGCGTTGGATTCGTGTCATTCTGAAATCTAAACCTAAAGTTAATGAAGATTTAGTGTGGACATGTCAAATTGATCGGCCAGTTAAAATGATCATTATAAACTGAGCATTGGTACTCCTTGGGTAAAAGCTTATAAATGAAGCATAATGCATGGCATCACACATTTTGCGATACATTGGATTACTTGGATGGCTTTTCATAGCTCTTTCAGTCTCAAGTGATGTCACAATATGAAAATTGAGCTAGCTTAACATGGGTGTTGGACTCATGTCAATTTGAACTCTAAATAGAAAGTTAAAGATGATTTAGGGCGGATATGTCAAGTTGATCTGATAGTTAAAATAATGATATTAAACTGATCATTGGTGCTCCTTCATTAAAGGCTTATAAATGAAGCATTGTGCATGGCATCACGGAGTTGGAATATATTGGATTACTTGGAGGTTTTGTCATAGCTATTTTGGTCTTAAATGTTGTCGTAATATAGAAATTTTAGCTGACTTAACGTTGGCGTTGGATTCATGTCATTTTGTACTCTAAATCATTAGTTACGGACATTTTAAGGCGGGCATGTCAAGTTGATCGGCCAGTTACATTTATCATTATTAATTGAAAATTGTTGCTTGTTGAGTAAAGGCTTATAAATGAATAATGCATGGCATCACATAGTTTGCGATACTTTGGATTACTTGGAGACTTTGACGTAGCTCTTTCAGGCACAAATGTTGTCACAATAAAGAAAATTAAGCTAGCTTAACGTGGGCGTTCGATTCATTTCATTCTGAACTCTAAATCAAAAGTTACGGACGATTTAGTGCGGACATTTCAAGTTGATCGGCCAGTTAAAATGATCATTCTAAATCAATCATTGGCGCTCCTTTAGTAAAGGGTTATAAATAAAGCATAATAGATGGCGTCATGCAGTTTAGGATACATTGGATTTCTTGTAGGATTTTTCGTAGCTCTTTCAGTCTCAAATGGTGTCACAATATGGAAAATTGAGCTAGCCTAACGTGGGAGTTGGACTCATGTTATTTTGGCCTCTAAATCAAAAGTTAAAGATGACTTAGTGTGGACATGTCAAGTTGATCAGCTAGTTAAAATGATGATTTTAAACTGATCATTGGTGCTCCTTGAGTAAAGGCTTATAAATGAAGCTTAATGCATGGCATCACGAAGTTTGGAATAGATTGGATTACTTGTAAGCTTTCTAATAGCTAGTTTGGTATTAAATTTTGTCACAATACAGAAAATTGAGCTAGCTTAACGTTGGCGTTGGATTCGTGTCATTTGGAACTCTAAATAAATAGTTATGGACGATTAAGTGCGGACATGTCACATTGATCGTCCAGTTACATTGATCATTCTAAATACATCATTGGTGCTCCTTGAGAAAAGGCTTATAAATGAATAATGCATGGCATCACACAGTTTGGGATACATTGGATTGCTTGGAGGCTTTGTCGTAGCTTTTTCAGTCTCAAATATTGTCACAATATAGAAAATTGAGCTACTTTTACCTGGGCGTTTGATTCATCTCATTCTAAATTCTAAATAAAATTTTATGGACAATTTAGTATGGATATTTCAAGTTGATCGGCCTGTAAAAACGATTATTCTAAACTGATCATTGGCGCTCCTTAAGTAAACGCTAATAAATGAAGCAGAATGCACGGCATCACGTAGTTCGAGATAGATTGGATTACTTGGAGGCTTTGTCATAGCTATTTTGGATTTAGATTTTGTCACAATAATAAAAATTGAGCTAGCATAATGTGGAAGTTGAATTTGTGTCATTTTGAACTCTAAATCAAAAGTTACGAACGATTTAATGTGGACATGTCAAGTTGATCAGCCAGCTAAAATGATCATTCTAAACTGATCATTGGTGCTCCTTTAGTAATAGGTTATAAACAAGCATAATGGATGGCATCATGCATTTTAGGATACATTGGATTACTTGGAAGTTTTTTCGTAGATTTTTCAGTCTCAAATGGTGTCACAATATGGAAAATTGAGCTAGCTTAACATGGGAGTTGGACTCATATTATTTTGAGCTATAAATAAAAAGTTAAAGATGATTTAGTGCGGACATGTCAAGTTGATCAGCTATTTAAAATGATGATTTTAAACTGATCATTGGTGCAACTTGAGTAAGGCTTATAAATGCAGCATAATGCATGACATCGCACAGTTTGGAATATATTGGATTGTTTGGAGGATTTTCGTAGCTATTTTGGTCTTCAATTTTGTCACAATATAGAAAATTCAGGTAGCTTAACATTGGCGTTGGATTCGTATCATTCTGAACTCTATATCAAAAGTTATGGATGATTTAGTGCGGACATGGCAAGTTGATCGGCAAGTTAAAATGATCATTCTAAATTGATCATTGGTGCTCCTTGAGTAAAGGCTTATAAATGAAACATAATGCATGTCATCACGTGTTTGGGATACACTGGATTATTTGGAGGCTTTGTCGTAGCTCTTTCAGCCTCAAACGTTGTCACAATATAGAAAATTGAGCTAGCTAAATATGGGTGTTAAATTCTTGTCATTCTAAAATCTAAATCAATAGTTATGGACGATTTAGTACGGTCATGTCAAGTTGATTGGCCAGTTAAAATGATCATTCTAAACTGATCATTGGTGCTCTTTGATTAAAGGCATATAAATGAAGCATAATGCATAGCATCAAGAAGTTTGGGATAAATTGGATTACTTGGATGCTTTTTCATAGCTCTTTCAGTGCCAAATGTTGTCACAATACGTAAAATTGAGCTAGCTTAACGTGGGCATTGGATTCATGTAGTTCAGAATTCTAAATCAAATGTTACGGATGATTTAGTGCGGATATGTCAAGTTGATCGGCCAGTTAAAATTATCATTATAAACTGATCATTGGTGTTGATTGAGTAAAGGCTTATAATGAAGCATAATGAATGGCATCGCACAGTTCAGAATACATTACATTACTTCGAGGCTTTTTCGTAGGTCTGTCAGTCTCAAATGTTATCACAATATGGAAAATTCAGCAAGATAAACGTGGGCGTTGGATTCGTGTAATTCTGAATTCTAAATAAAAAGTTACGGATGATTTAGTGCGAACATGTCAAATTGATTGGCCAGTTAAAATGATCATTCTAAACTGATCATTGGTCCTACTTAAATAAAGGATTAATGCATTGCATCACACAGTTTGGGATACATTGGATTACTTGGAGCTCTTTCCATAGCTGTTTCAGTCTAAAATGTTGTCACAATATATATGGAACATTGAGTTACCTTAACATGGGTGATGCATTCGTGTCATTCAGAACACTAAATCAAATGTTATGGACAATTTAGTGCAGACATGTCAAATTGATCGGCCCGTTAAAATGATCATTTTAAACTAGTCATTTGTACTTCTTAAGTCAATGCTTATATATGAAGCATAAGGCATGGCATCATACAGTTTGGGATACATTGGATTACTTGGACACTTTTTCGTAGCTATTTCTGTCTCAAATGTTGTCATAATATGGAATATTGAGCTTGATTAACGTTGGCATTGGGCTCATGTCATTTTGAGCTTTAAATCAAAAGTTAAAGAAGATTTAGATCGGACATGTCCAATTGATCATCTACGTATAAAGTCATTCTAAACTTATCATTGGTGCTCCTTAAGTAAAGCTTTTAAATGAAGCACAATGCATGACATCACGCAATTTGGGATACAATTGATTACTGCAAGGCTTTTTCGTAGTTATTTCAATCTCAAATATTGTCACAATATGGGAAATTTAGCCAGCTTAATGTGGGTGTTGGTTTTGTGTCATTCCGGACTCTAAACCAAATGTTATGGATGATTTGTTGCGGACATGTCAAGTTGATCGGCCGGTTACAATGATCATTCTAAATTGGTCATTGGTACTTCTTAAGTAAAGGTTTATGAATCAAGCATAATGCATGACATCACATAGTTTTGGATACATGCGATTACTTGGAGGCTTTTCCATGACTATGTCGGTCTCAAATGTTTTTCACAATATGGAAAATTTAGCTAGCTTAACGTGGGCGTTTGACTCATGTCATTTTGAGCTCTAAATCAAAAGTTAAATATGATTTAGTCCGTACATTGCAAGTTGATCAGTTAGTTAAAATGATCTTTCTACACTAATCATTGGTGCTCCTTGAGTCAAGGCTTATAAATGAAGCATAATGCATGAAATCACGTAGTTTCGGATACATCAGATTAATTGGAGGCTTTCTAGTAGCACTTTCAGTCTCAAATGTTGTCGCAATATGAAAATTGAGCTACTTTAATGTGGGCATTGGACTCATGTAATTTTGAGCTCTAAATCTATAGTTAAAGAGGATAAGTTGATCAGCTAGTTACAATGATCATTCTAAACTTATCATTGTTGCTCCTTGAGTAAAGGATTATAGATGAAGCATAATGCATGGCATCACACAGTTTGAAATAGATTGGATTACTTGGAGGCTTCTATTTTGGTATGAAATTTTGTCACAATATAGAAAATCGAGCTAGATTAACGTGGGTGTCGGATTCGTGTCATTCTGGAATCTAAACCTAAAGATACTGAAGATTTAGTGTGGACATGTCAAATTGATCGGCCAGTTAAAATGATCATTCTAAACTGAGCATTGGTACTCCTTGGGTAAAATCTTATAAAGAACCATAATGCATGGCATCACACATTTTGTGATACATTGGATTACTTGGACGGTTTTTCATAGCTCTTTTAGTCTCAAATGATGCCACAATATGAAAATTTAGCTAGCTTAACATTGGTGTTGGACTCATGTCAATTTAAACTCTAAATCAAAAGTTAAAGACCATTTAGTGAGGACATGTCAAGTTGATCAGCTAGTTAAAATGATCATTCTAAAGTTATCATTGGTGCTCCTTCAGTAAAGGCTAATAAATAAAGCATACTGCATGGCATCACGCACTTTAGGATACATTGGATTACTTGGAGGGTTTGTCATAGCTATTTCGGATTTAAATTTTGTCACAATAATAAAAATTGAGCTAGCGTAATGTTGGCGTTGGATTTGTGTCATTTTGAACTCTAAATCAAAAGTTGCGAACGATTTAATGCGGACATTTCAAGTTGATCAGCCAATTAAAATGATCATTCTAAACTGATCATCGGTGCTCCTTTAGTAATGGGTTATAAATGAAGCATAATGGATGGCATCATGCAGTTTAGGATACATTGGATTACTTGGAAGCTTTTTCGTAGCTTTTACAGTCTCAAATGGTGTCACAATATGGAAATTTGAGGTAGCTTAACGTGGGAGTTGGACTCATATTATTTTGAGCTATAAATAAAAAGTTAAAGGTGATTTAGTGCGGACATGTCAAGTTTATCAGCTAATTAAAATTATGATTTTAAACTGATCAGTGGTGCTCCTTGAGTAAGGCTTATAAATGAAGCATAATGCATGATATCACACAGTTTGGATAACATTGGATTATTTGGAGGCTTTTTCGTAGCTATTTCGGTCTTAAATTTTGTCACAATATTGAAAATTGAGATAGCTTAACATTGGTGTTGGATTCATGTCATTTTGAATTCTAAATCAAAAGTTATGGATGATTTAGTGCGGACATGTCTAGTTGATTGGCGACTTAAAATGATCATTCTAAATTGATCATTGGTGCTCCTTGAGTAAAGGCTTATAAATGAAGCATAATGCATGCATCACGCTGTTTGGGATATATTGGATTACTTGGAGGCTTTGTCGTAGCTCTTTCAGTATCAAATGTTGTCACAATATAGAAAATATAGCTAGCTTAACGTGGACGGTTGATTCGTGGCATTCTAAACTCAATCAAAAGTTACAAACAATTTTGTGCGGACATGTAAAGTTGATTCGCTACTTAAAATGATCATTCTAAACTGATAATTGGTGCTCCTTGAGTAAAGGCATATAAATGAAGCATAATGCATGGCATCAGACAGTTTTGGATACATTACACGTCAACTTGATTGGCCAGCTAAAATGATCCTTCTTAACTGATCATTGGTTGTCCTTAAGTAAAGGCATATAAATGAAGCATAATGCATGGCATCACGCAGTTTGGGATACATTGGATAACTTGGAGGCTTTTATGTAGCTCTTTCAATCCCAAATGTTGTCACAATATATATGTAATATTGAACTAGCTTAACGTGAGCGTTGGATTCGTGTCATTCTGAACACTAAATCCAATATTGTGGACGATTTAGTGAGGACATGTCAAATTGATTGGCCAGTTAAAATGATCATTTTAAACTAATCATTGGTGCTTCTTAATTAAAGGCTTATAAATGAAGCATAATGCATGGCATAACACAATTTGGGATACATTGGAATACTTGGACGCTTTTTCATAGCTCTTTGTGTCTCAAATGCTGTCACAATATGGAAAATTGAGCTAGTTTAACGTGGGTGTTGGATTCGTGTCATTCTGAACTCTAAATAAAAAATTTACACACGATTTTGTGCGGCCCTGTAAATTTGATCGGTCAGTTAAATAAATCATTTTAAACTGATCATTGGTGCTCTTTTATTAAATGCTTATAAATGAAGCTTAATGCATGGCATCACGTAGTTTTGGATACATTGGATTACTTGGAGGCTTTGATGTAGCTCTTTCAGTCTCAAATGTTGTCACAATATGGAAAATTGAGCATTCATATCATTCAGAACTCTAAACAAATGTTATGGACGATTTAGTGTAGACATGTCAAATTGATCGGCCAGTTCAAATGATCATTTTAAACTAATCATTGGTGATTCTTAAGTCAAGGCTTATATATGAAGCATAATGCATGGCTTCGGACAGTTTGGGATACATTGGATTACTTGGACACTTTTTCGTAGCTCTTTCTATCTCAAATGTTGTCGTAATATGGAATATTGAGAATTTAGCTAGATTAACATGGGCGTTGGACTCATGTCATTTTGAGCTCTAAATCAAGAGTTAAATATGAATTAGTGCACACATTTCAAGTTGATCAGTTAGTTAAAATAATCATTCTAAACTAATCATTGTTGCTCCTTGAGTAAACGCTTATAAATGAAGCATAATGCATGAAATCATGTAGTTTGGGATACATCAGATTAATTGGAGGCTTTCTAGTAGCACTTTCAGTCTCAAATATTGTCACTATATGGAAATTGAGCTAGTTTAATGTGGGCATTGGACTCATGTAAATTTGAGCTCTAAATCTAAAGTTAAAGACGATAAGTTGATCAGCTAGTTACAATGATCATTCTATACTTATCATTGTTGCTCCTTGAGTAAAGGATTATAGATGAAGCGTAATGTATGGCATCCCATAGTTTGAAATAGATGGATTACTTGGAGGCTTCTATTTCGGTATGAAATTTTGTCACAATATAGAAAATCGAGCTAGATTAACGTGGGCGTTGGATTCGTGTCATTCTGAAATCTAAACCTAAAGTTATGGAAGATTTATTGTGGATATGTCAAATTGATCAGCCAGTTAAAATGATCATTCTAAACTGAGCATTTGTACCTCTTGGGTAAAAGCTTATAAATGAAACAGAATGCATGGCATCACACATTTTGCGATACATTGGATTACTTGGACAAGTTTTATAGCTCTTTCAGTCTCAAATGATGTCACAATATGAAAATTTAGCTACCTTAACATGAACGTTGGACTCATGTCAATTTGAACTCTAAATCAAAAGTTAAAGAAAATTTAGTGAGGACATGTCAAGTTGATTAGCTAGTTAAAATGATCATTCTAAATTTATCATTGGTGTTCCGTCAGTAAAGGCTTATTAATAAAGCATACTGCATGGCGTCACGCACTTTGGGATACATTGGATTACTTAGAGGTTTTTTCATAGTTCTTGTAGTCTCAAATAGTGTCACAATCTGGAAAATTTTGCTAGCCTAACGTGGGCGTTGGATTTGTGTCATTCGGAACTCTAAATCAAATGTTACGGACAATTTAGTGCGGGCATGTCAAGTTGATATGCGTGTTAAAATGATCATTCTAAACTGGTCATTGGTGCTCCTTAAGTAAAAGGCTTATAAATGAAGCATAATGCATGGCGTCACGCAGTTTGGTGTACATTGGATTACTTGAAATGATCATTTTGAGCTCTAAATCAATGTTAAAGATGATTTAGTGCGGACATGTAAAGTTCATCAGCTAGTAAAAATGATCACTCTAAACTTATCATTGGTACTCCTTGAGTAAAGGCTTATAAATAAAGCATACTGCATGACAACATGAAGTTTGGAATTCATCAGATTAATTGGAGGCTTTCTAGTAGCACTTTCAGTCTCAAATGTTGTCGCAATATGGAAAATGGAGCTAGTTTAATGTGGGCATTGGACTCATGTAATTTTGAGCTCTAAATCTAAAGTTAAAGACGATAAGTTGATCAGGTAGTTGAAATGATCATTCGCAGTGTGGGATTGATTGGAATATTTGGAGCCTTTCTCGTAGCTATTTCGGACTTAAATTTTGCCACTATATTGAAAATTGAGCTACCTTAACACGGTCATTGGATTTGTGTCATTTTGAACTTTAAATAAAAAATTAGGAACAATTAAGGGCGGACATGTCAAGTTGATCGACCAGTTAAAATTATCATTCTAAACTGATCATTGGTGCTCCTTGAGTTAAGGGTTATAAATGATGCATAATGCATGGAATCAAGCAGTTTGGGATACATTGTATAACACCCGTCTCCAAAATACATGACACATGTCATCGCCTCGTACTTAACTTATAATTTATTTGAAATCTCATATAAAGTATAAGTGATAATTCTTTTTATTAAAAGAATTCTCGTCAAACCCATGTATAAAATTATTAAAAAAACATAAGAAAATAACTTAAAAAAAATCTAATGATACTCAAGATTCAAAATAAAAATATATAAATAATGTTTAAAAATTCCCAAAACGTAGCACCACCCCGAGTCAGTACATCACTACTGCTCGAACTCACCTACATCCAAAAGGAGGCATGAGTAAGATAATTACTCAGTGAAACAATCACGCCTACCCACATATTTCCATTATACAAGTATATATATAATCTTAATAATTACTTTATTTAGGAATGAAAATTAGCACGATTGATTTCACAAAAGTCGACACAAATACTACCAAGATATATGTATTTAAATCGTGCTTGCCTAAGTCACAACCGCTCCTCCTCATCCCTAACCACATCGGTTTAAGGATTCGGAACCCCCAAAGCCACGTCGGCTTAACACCACGGCCACGTCGGCCTATTCGCTCACGTCGAGCTCCTATCACGTCGATGGTTGTTTCCGTCCTGCCAGACGTTAATGAACTACGACTCAACACCACTGTTGTCGTAGCCCAACACCCATCAACGCAGCTAAACCAACTAACGTTACTCGATTCCACCATACCCGCGTTACGTGAATATCACATTCACTAGCAATTTATTCCCACATTAATGAATCAACCATTATACTTGCTTAGACTAATGTCTAATATTTATCTAATAATTATATTAGTTTATTTCAGTTAATTAATTGATTATGGTTCATTTTACTATACCATAATCCACCACAAATAATTTAGTATCCTTAACCAATAAACCAACACATAATAATTTATCTTTTTTAATAATTAAGTCAACATAATAATCTCTCTTAAAATAATAAATTAATATAATATTTCTACTCTTTTCTCCCACCACACCACACACGTAGATCACCACATTCCTATTCATCTTTTTAATATTTATTTATTTATTATTTAATAAATCCCTAATAGGTTTAACTCCTTTTTCCTGATAAAAACACCATTAATTCTTGCAACAATTAATTAAAACTCTAACACCACATATGATTTCAACCTCTAATTTTTTCCCTAACGAAGCACTCATCAAAATACATATACATAATTGTATAATGAAAAACATAGATCATGTCTCACCTCACTGCAAAACTTGGGTTAATGGAATGTTAGAAGCGTCGGTCGTGCGTAGATTTCTCTTCCTCCGACGATGGTACACACGAACACCTTGGCTCTCCAACGCTGAACTTTCTACCCCTCGACTTTGTTGAAATCTCTCTCTTTCTTCTTGCTTTTGTTTCTGATGCACGGCTGCCTCTAATCCCCTTTGACGATGTCTTATATAGCCATTAGGGTTAATTAGGATTTCAGTAGAATTGTCCGTTATACCCTCACTTCTATTTATGTGGACTTCATGGTTTAAATTTAGGCCCGGGATGTTACACATTGGATTACTTGGAGGTTTTATCGTGGCTCTTTTAGCCTCAAATATTGTCACAATATAGAAAATTAGGCTAGGTTAATATGGGCATGGGATTCAAGTCATTCTGAAGTCTAAATCAAAATTTACGTACGATTTAGTGTGGGCATGTCAATTTCATCGGTCAGTTAAATTAATCATTCTAAACTGATCAGAGGTGCTCCTTGATTAAAGGCTTATAAATGAAGCATAACGTGTGGCATCACGCAGTTTGCGATACATTAGATTTTTGGAGCCTTTTTCGTAGCTCTTTCAGTCTCAAATGTTGTTACAATATGGAAAATTGAGCTGGCTTAACATGGGCATTGGACTCATGTTATTTTGAGCTCTAAATCAAAAGTTAAAGACGATTTAGTGCAGACATGTCATGTCGAAAAGCTAGTTAAAATGATTATCCTATACTTATCATTGGTGCTCCTTGAACAAAGGTTTATAAATGAAGCACAATGCATGGCATCACGCTGTATGGTATAGATTGGATTACTTGGAGAATTTTCCATAGCTATTTCTTTGTTAAAGTTTGTTACAACATAGAAATAGCAAGCTTAACGTTGGCGTTGAATTCATGTCATTCTGAACTCTAAATCAAAAGTTATTGACGATTTAGTGCCAATATGTCATGTTGATCAGCGTGTTAAAATGATCATTCTAAACTGATCATTGGTGCTCCTTCAGTAAAGGATTATAAATGAAGCATAATGCATGACATCACGTAGTTCAGGATACATTAGATTACTTCAACGATTTTTTTGTAGCTCTTTCAGTCTCAAATGTTGTTACAATATGGATAATTGAGCTAGATTAATGTGGGCAATGGATTCCTGTCATTCTGAATTCTAAATAAAAAGTTACGGACGATTTAGTGCGGACATGTCAAGTTGATCGGCCAGTTAAAATGTTCATTCTAAACTGATCATTGGTGCTCCTTGAGTTAGGACTTATAAATGAAGCATAATGCATGACATCACGCAGTTTGGGATACATTGGATTACTTTGAGGCTTTGTCATACCTCTTTCAGAGTCAAATGTTGTCACAATATAAAAATTATGCTAGCTTAACGTGGGCGTTGAATTTGTCTCATTCTGAACTCTAAATCAAAAGTTACAGACGAATTAGTGTGGACATGTCATTGAGCGGCCAGTTAAATTGATCATTCTATACTGATCATTGATGCTTCTTGAGTAATGGTTTATAAATGAAGTGTAATGCAGGGAATCACGCAGTTTAGGATACATTGGATTACTTGGAGGCTTTGTCGTAGGTCTTTCAGTCTCAAATGTAGTCACCAAATAGAAAATCGAGATAGCTTAACATGGGCGTTGGATTTGTGTCATTCTAAACTCTAAATCAAAAGTTTCCGACGATTTAGTGGGACATGACAAGTTGATCGGCCAGTTAAAATGATCATTGTAAACTGGTCATTGGTGCTCCTTAAGTGAAAGTTTATTAATGAAGCATAATACATGGCATCACGCAGTTTGGGATACATTGGATTACATAGAGGCTTTTTCGTAACTTTTTCAATCTCAAATGTTGTCACAAAATGGAAAATTGAGTTAGCTTAACATGGGCGTCGAATTCGTGTCATTTTGAGCTTTAAGTCAAAAGTTAAAGACAATTTAGTGCCGACATGTAAAGTCAAACAGCTAGTTAAAATGATAATTCTAAACCTATCATTGGTGCTTGTTCAGTAAAGGCTTATAAATAAAGCATAATGTAAGGCATCTTGAAGTTTTGAATATATTAGATTACTTTTTCATAGCTATTTCGGCATTAAATTTTGTCACAATATAGAAAACTGAGCTAGTTTAATGTGGGCGTTGGATTCATGTCATTTTGAACTCTAAATAAAAAGTTACTAACAATTTAGTGCGACATGTCAAGTTGATCGGGCAGTTAAAATGATCACTCAAACTGATCACTCTTAAATGATCATTGGTGCTCTTTGAGTAAAGGCTTATATATGAAGCATAATGCAGTTTAGGATAGATTGGATTACTTGTAGGCTTCGTCGTAGCTCTTTCAGTCATAAATATTGTCACAATATAGAAAATTGGATTAATTGGAGGGTTGGTCTTAGCTCTTTCAGTCTCAAATATTGTCACAATTTAGAAAATTGAGCTAGCTTATTGTGGGCGTTGAATTCATGTCATTCTAAGCTCTAAATCAAAAGGTACAAATGATTTAGTGCGGACATGTCTAGTTGATCGGCCTGTTAAAATGATCATTCTAAAGTGATCATTGGTGGTCCTTGAGTAAAGGCTTATAAATGAAGCATAATACATGGCCTCACGCAGCTTGGGATACATTGGATTACTTGGAGGCTTTGTCGTAGCTCTTGCAATCGCAAATGTTGTCACAATATGGAAAATTGAGCTAGCTTCACGTGGGCGTTTGATTCGTGTCATTTTGAACTCTAAATCAAAAGTTACGGACGATTTAATGTGGACATGTCAAGTTTATCTGCTAGTTAAAAATGATCATTCTAAACTGATTATTCGCTCTCCTTAAGTAAAGGCTTCTAAATGAAGCATAATGCATGGCATCACTCAGTTGGGAAGAGATTGGATTACTTGAAGTCTTTGTCGTAGCTCTTTCATTCTCAAATGTTGTCACAATATAGAAAATTGAGCAAACTTAATGTGGGTGTTGATTTCGTGTCATACATAACCCTAAATCAAAAATTACGAACGATTTAGTGCGGACATGTCAAGTTGATCAGTTTGTTAAAATGATCATTCTAAACTAATCATTGGTGCTTCTTGAGTAAAGGCTTATAAATGAAGCATAATGTTTTCGTAGCTCTTTCATTCTCAAATAGTGTCGCAATATAGAAAATAGAGCAAGCTTATCGTGGGCGTTGGATTCGTGTCATTTTGAAATCTAAATTGAAAGTTAAGGACGATTTAATGCGAACATGTCAAGTTGATCAGCCAGTTAAAATGTTCATTCTAAACTGATCATTGCCTCTTCTTGAGTAAAGGCTTATAAATGAAGCCTAATGCATGGCTTCACACAGTTTGGGATACATTGGATTAATTGGAGGCTTGGTCTTAGCTCTTTCAGTCTCAAATGTTGTCATAATATAGAAAATTGAGCTAGCTTATTGTGGGAATTGAATTTGTGTCATTCTGAACTCAAAATAAAAAGGTACAAACGATTTAGTGCGGACATGTCTAGTTGATCGGCCTGTTAAAATGATCATTCTAAACTGATCGTTGGTGGTCCTTGAGTAAAGTTTTACAAAAGAAGCATAATACATGGTATCACGCAGCTGGGGATACATTGGATTACTTGGAGGCTTTTTCGTAGCTTTTGCAGTCGCAAATGTTGTCACAATATGGAAAATTGAGCTAGCTTCACGTGGGCGTTTGATTCGTGTCATTTTGAACTCTAAATCAAAAGTTACGGACGATTTAATGTGGACGTGTCAAGTTTATCTGCGAGTTAAAATGATCATTCTAAACTAATCATTGGCTCTCCTTGAGTAAAGGCGTATAAATGAAGCATAATGCATGACATCACATAGTTGGGAAGAGATTGGATTACTTGAAGGCTTTGTCGTATCTCTTTCATTTTAAAATGTTGTCACAATATAGAAAATTGACCAAGCTTACCGTGGGCGTTGAATTCGTGTTATACATTACTCTAAATCAAAAGTTACGAACGATTTAGTGCAGACATGTCAAGTTGATCGGTTTCTTAAAATGATCATTCTAAAATGATCATTGGTGCTCCTTGAGTAAAGGCTTATAAATGAAGCATAATGTTGTTGTAGCTCTTTCATTCTCAAATGTTGTCACAATATAGAAAATTGAGCAAGCTTATCGTGGGCATTGGATTCGTGTCATTTTGAACTCTAAATCAAAAGTTACAGATGATTTATTGTGGACATGTCAAGTTTATCTGCCAATTAAAATGATCATTCTAAATTGATCAAAGGGACTCCTTAAGTATAGGCCTATAAATGAAGCATAATGCATGGCATCACTCAGTTGGGAAAAGATTGGATTACTTGAAGGCTTTGTCGTAGCTCTTTTATTCTCAAATGTTGTCACAATATAGAAAATTGAGAAAGTTTAACGTGGGCGTTGAATTCGTATCATACATAACTCTAAATCAAAAGTTATGAATGATTTAGTGCGGACATGTCAAGTTGATCGGTTTGTTAAAATGATCATTCTAAACTGATCGTTGGTGCTCCTTGAGTAAAGGCTCATAAATGAAACATAATGCATGGCATCGAGATAGCTTAAGATGGACGTTGGATTCGTGTCATTCTCAACTCAAAATCAAAAATTAGGAACGATTTAGTACAGACATGTAAAGGTTGTGGCCCAGTTAAAATGATCATTCTACACTGATCATTGGTGCTCCTTGAGTAAAGGGTTATAAATGAAGGATAATGGATGGCATCACGCAGTTTGGGGTACATTGGATTACTTGGAGGCCTTTCCGAAGCTCTTTCAGTCTCAAATGTTGTCAGAATATGGAAAATCGATATTGCTTAACATGAGCGTTGGATTCGTGTCATTCTGAACTCTAAATCAAAAGTTACTGAGGATTTCGTGCATACATGTCAAGTTGATCGGCCAGTTAAAATTGTCATTTTAAACTGATCATTGGTTCTCCTTGAGTAAAGACTTATAAATGAAGCATAATACATGGCTTCACACAGTTTGGGATACATTGGATTACTTGGTTTCATAGCTCTTTCAGGCTCAAATGTTGTCACAGTATAGGAACTTGAGCTAGCTTAATGTGGGCGGTGAATTCGTGTCATTCCGAACGATTTAATGCGGAGATGTCAAGTTTATAGGCCTGTTAAAATGATCATTTTAAACTGATCATTGGTTCTCCTTGAAGAAAGGATTATAAATGAAGCATAAAGCATTGCAACATGCTGTTTGGGCCAGATTGGATTACTTGGAAGCTTTTTCATAGCTCTTTCAGTCTTTAATGTTGTCACGATATGGAAAATTGAGCTAGCCTAACGTGGGCGTTGGATGCATGTCATTTTGAGCTCTAAATAAAAAGTTAAAGATGATTTAGTGCAGACCTGTCAATTTGATTGGCTAGTTAAAACGATCATTCTAAACTTATCAGTGGTGCTCCTTGAGTAAAGGATTATAAATGAAGCATAATGGATGGCATCACACAGTTTGGGATACATTGGATTACTAGGAGGCTTTGTCGTAGCTATTTTAGTCTCAAATGTTGTCACAATATAGAAAATTGCGCTAGCTCAACGTGGGCGTTGGATTTGGTCATTCTGAACAGCAAATCAAAAGTTACGGATACTTTAGTGCGGATATGTCAAGTTGATCGGCCTGTTAAAATGATCATTTTAAACTGATCATTGGTGCTCCTTGGGTAAAGACTTATAAATGAAGAATAATGCATTGCATCACACAATTTGGGATTCATTGGATTAATTAGAGGCTTTGTTGTAGCTCTTTCAGTCTCAAATGTTGACACAATATAGAAAATTGAGCTAACATAACGTGTGTGATCGGTTCGTGTCATTATGAGTTCTAAATCAAAAGTTACAGACAATTTAGGGAGGACATTTCATGTTGATTGGCCAGTCAAAATGATAATTTTATACTAATCATTGGTGCTCCTTGACTAAAGGGTTATAAATGAAGCATAATGCATGGCATCATGCAGTTTGGATACATTGGATTACTTGGAGGGTTTTTTCGTAGCTCTTAGAGACTCAAATATTGTCACAATATGGACAACTGAGCAAACTTAACGTGGGCGTTGGATTTGCGTCATTCTGAACTCTAAATCAAAAGTTAAGGACGATTAGTGCGGACATGTCAAATTGATCGGCCAGTTAAAATGAACATTATAAAATTATCGGCCAGTTAAAATGAACATTCTAAATTGATCATTGGTGCTCCTTAAGTAAAGGCTTATAAATAAATCATAATGCATGGCAACACGCATTTTCTGCTAGATTGGATTACTTGGAGGCGTTTTCGTAGCTCATTCATTCTAAAATGTTGTCACGATTTATAAAATTGAGCTAGCCTAACGTGGGCGTTGGACTCATGCCATTTGAGCTATAAAGCAAAAGCTAAAGATGATTTAGTGTGGATAGTCAAGTTGATCAGCTAGTTGAAACGATCATTCTAAACATATCATTCAT
This sequence comes from Pugionium cornutum, assembly GCA_018901935.1. Taxonomy (NCBI): domain Eukaryota; kingdom Viridiplantae; phylum Streptophyta; class Magnoliopsida; order Brassicales; family Brassicaceae; genus Pugionium; species Pugionium cornutum. The sequence goes on along the minus strand of JAENJI010000013.1, from coordinate 25,370,742 downwards.
ACTCCTTGAGTAAAGAGTTATATATGTAGCATAATGGATGGCATCACGCAGCTTGGGATACATTGGATTACTTGGACGCTTTTTCGTAGCTCTTTAGTCTCAAATGTTGTCACAATATATAAAATTTTGCTAGCTTAACGTGGGCTTTGGATTCGTGTCATTCTGAGCACTAAATCCAAAGTTACGGACGATTTAGTGCGGACATGTCAAGTTGATCGGCCAGTTAACATGATCATTCTAAACTGATCGTTGGGGATTCTTGAGTAAAGGCTTGTAAATGACGCATAATACATGGCTTCACACAGTTTGGCATACATTGGATTACTTGGAGGTTTTTTGTATAACTATAATTGAATAATTCTCTTTCAGGCTCAAATATTGTCACACTATAGGAAATTGAGCTAACTTAATGTGGGCGTTGAATTCGTGTCCTTCCGAACTCTAAATCCGAAAGTACAAACGATTTATTGCGGATATGTTAAGTTTATCAGCCTGTTAAAATGATCATTCTAAACTGATCATTGGTGCTCCTTGAATAACGGCTTATAAATGAAGCATAATGAATGGCAACACACTGTTTGGGCTAGATTTGATTACTTGGAGGCTTTTTCATAGCTCTTTCATTCTAAAATTTTGTCACGATATGGGAAATTGAGCTAACTTAACGTGGGCGTTGGACTCATGCTATTTTGAGCTCTAAATCAAAAGCTAAAGACGATTTAGTGCGGACAGTCAAGTTGATCAGCTAGTTAAAACGATCATTCTAAATATATCCTTCGTACTCGTTGAGTAAAGAGTTATAAATGTAGCATAATGGATGGCATCACGCAATTAGGGATACATTGGATTACTTTGACACTTTGTCGTAGCTCTTTAGTCTCAAATGTTGTCACAATATAGAAAATTTCGCTAGCTTAACATGGTTGTTGGATTCGTGTCATTCTGAACACTAAACCGAAAGTTACAGACGATTTAGAGCAGGCATGTCAAGTTGATCGGCCAGTTAAAATGATCATTCTAAACTGATCGTTGGTGCTTCTGGAGTAAAGGCTTATAAATGTAGAGTAATACATGGTATCACAAAGTTTGGGATACATTGGATTAGTTGAAGGCTTTGTAGTAGCTCTTTCAGTCGCAAAATGTTGTCACAATATAAAAAATTGAGATAGCTTAACGTGGGCATTGGGTTTGTGTCATTCGAAACTCTAAATCAAAAGTTACATACGATTTAGTGCAGAAATGTCATGTTGATTGGCTAGTTAAAAGGATCATTCTAAAATGGTCATTGGTGCTCCTTCTGTGAAGGCTTATAAATGAGGCATAATGCATGGCATCATGTAGTTTGGGATACATTGGATTACTTGGTGTCTTTTTCGTAGCTCTTTCAGTGTCAAATGTTGTTACAATATGGAATACTCAGCTAGCTTAACGTCGGCGTTGGATTTGTGTCATTCTGAACTCTAAGTGAAAAGTTACAGACGATTTAGTGCGGACATGTCAAGTTGATCGGCATGTTAAAATGATCATTCAAAACGATCGTTGGTGCTCCTTAAGTAAAGGCTTATAAATAAATCATAATGCATGGCAACACGCAGTTTGGGCTAGATTGGATTACTTCAAGACTTTGTAGTAGCTCTTTCAGTCTAAAATGTTGTCACAATATGGTAAATTGAGCTAGCTTAATGTGGGCATTGGACTCATGTCATTTTGGGCTCTAAATCAAAAGCTAAAATTGGTTTAGTGCGGACATGTCAAGTTGATCAGCCAGCACGCTGTGTGGGATACCGACGATTTAGTGCGGACATGTCAAGTTGATTGGGCAGTTAAAATGATCATTCTAAACTGATCATTGGTGCTCCTTGAGTAAGGGCTTATAAATGAAGGATAATGGATGGCATCACGCAGTTTGGGGTACATTAGATTACTTGGAGGCCTTTTCGAAGCTCTTTCAGTCTCAAATGTTGTTAGAATATGGAAAATCGACATTGCTTAACATGAGCGTTAGATTCATGTCATTACGAACTCTAAATCAAAAGTTACTGACGATTTAGTGCGGACATGTCAAGTTGATCGGCTAATTAAAATATTCATTCTAAAGTGATCATTGGTTCTCCTTGAGTAAAGGCTTATAAATGAAGCATAATGCATGGATTCACGCAGTTTGGGATACAATGGATTACTTGGAGGGTTTGTCTTAGCTCTTTTAGTCTAAAATGTTGTCACATTATGAGAAATTTAGCTAGCTTAACGTGGGTGATGGATTCGTGTCATTCTGAACCATAAATAAAAAATTTCAGACGATACAGTGTGAACATGTAAAGTTGATCGGCCAGTTCAAATGATCATTCTAAACTGATCATTGGTTCTCCTTAAGTAAAGGCTTATAAATGAAGCATAATGCATGGCTTCACAAAGTTTGGGATACATTGGATTACTTGGAGGCTTTGTCGTAGCTCTTTAAGGCTCAAATGTTGTCACAATATAGAAAATTGAGCTAGCTTATTGTGGGGTTGAATTTGTGTCATTCTGAACTATAAATCAAAGGATACAAATGATTTAGTGCGGACATGTCAAGTTGATTGGCCTGTTAAAATGATCATTCTAAACTGATCATTGGTGGTCCTTGAGTAAAGGCTTATAAATGAAGCATAATACATGGCATCACGCAGTTTGGTATACATTGGATTACTTGGAGGCTTTGTCATAGCTCTTTCAGTCTCCAAATGGTGTCATAATATGGAAAATCGAGATAGCTTAACGTGGGCGTTGGATTCGTGTCATTCTGATCTCTAAATCAAAAGTTACGGACGATTTAGTGCGGACATGTCAAATTGACCGGCCAGTTAAAATGACCTTTCTAGGCTGATCATTGTTGCTGCTTGAGTAAAGGCTTATAAATGAAGCATAATGCTTGGCATCACGCAGTTCGGGATACATTGATTTATTTGGAGGCTTTTTCGTAGCTCTTTCGGTCAATGTTGTCACAATATGAAAAATTTAGCTAGCTTAAGGTGGGCGTTGGATTCAGGTCATTGTGAACTGTTAATCAAAAGTAAAAGACGATTTAGTGCAAACATGTCAGGTTGATCAGCCAATTAAAATGATCATTCTAAACTGATCATTGGTGCTCCTTGAGTAAAGGGTTATAACTGAAGCATAATGAATGGCATCCCGCAGTATGGGATACATTGAATCAGTTGGAGACTTTTTTGTAGCTCTTTCTTTCTCAAATGTTGCCAAAATATGGAAACTTTAGCTAGCTTAACGTGGGCGTTGGATTCGTGTCATTCTGAACTCTAAATCAAAAGTTATGGACGATTTAGAGCGGACATGTCAAGAGTATCGCCCCGTTAAAATGATCATTCTAAACTGATCATTGGTTCTCCTTGAATAAAGGCTTTTAACTGAAGCATAATGCATGGCTTCACACGGTTTGGGATACATTGGATTGTTTGGAGGTGTTGTGATAGCTCTTTCTGTCTCAAATGTTGGCACAATATAGAAAATTGAGCTATCTTGACGTGGAAGTTGAATTCGTATCATTCTGAACTCTAAATGAAAAGGTAGAAACGATTTAATGCGGACATGTCAAGTTGATTGGCCTGTTAAAACGATTATTCTAAACTGACGATTGCTGCTACTTTAGTAAAGGCTTATAAATGAAGCATAACGCATTGCATCATGCAGGATACATTGGATTACTTGGGGGCTTTGTAGTAGCTCTTTCAGTCTCAAATGTTGTCACAATATGGAATATTGAGCTAGCTTAAGATGGGTGTCGGATTCGTGTCATTCTGAATTCTAAATCAAAAGTTACTGACAATTTAATGCGGACATGTCAAGTGTATCGGCCAGTTAAAATGATCATTCTAAACTGATCATTGGGGCTCCTTGAGTAAAGGGTGATAAAATAAGCATAATGGATGACATCATGCAGTTCGAGAGACATTGGATAACTTGGAGGCTTTGTCATAGCTCTTTTCGTGACAAATGTTGTCACAATATAGAAAATCGATCTAGCTTAACGTGAGTATTGGATTCATGTCCTTCTGGACTCTCAATCAAAATTTACGAACAATATAGTGCGGACATGTCAAGGTTATTGGCAAGTTAAAATGATCATTCTAAACTGATCATTGGTGCTCCTTGAGTAAAGGCTTATCAATGAAGCATAATGCATGGCATTACGCAGTTTGGGATACATTGGATTACTTGGAGGCTTTTTGTAGGTTTTTGAGTCTCAAATGTTGTCACAATATGGATAACTGCGTTAGCTTAACGTGGGTGTTGGATGAGTATCATTCTGAACTATAAAACAAGAGTTACGGACGATTTAGTGTGGACATGTCAAATTGATCGGCCAGTCAAAATGATCATTCTAAACTGATCACTGGTGCTCCTCAACTAATGGCTTATAAATAAATCATAATGCATGGCAACATGCACTTTGGGCTACATTGGGTTACTTGGAGTCTTTGTCGTAGCTCTGTCAGTCTAAAATTTTGTCACAATATGGAAAATTGAGCTAGCTTAACGTGCACGTTGGACTTATGTCATTTTAAGCTCTAAATCAAAAGCTAGAGATGATTTAGTGCTGACATGTCAAGTTAAAACAATCAGTCTAATCTTATCATTCGTGCTGCTTGAGTAAAGGGTTATAAATGAAGCATAATGCATGGCATCACGCAGTTTGGTATACTTTTGGATTACTTGGAGGCTTTGTCGTAGCTCTTTTTTATCTCAAATGGTGTCACAATATAGGAAATACGCGAGCTTAACGTGGGCACTGGATTCGTGTCAATCTGAACTCTAAATCAAAAGTTACAGATGATTTTGTGTGGACATGTTAAGTTGATTGGCTAGGTAAAATGATCATTCTAAGCTTATCATTGGGGCTCCTTGAGTAAAGGCTTATAAATGAAGCATAATGCATGGCATCACGCAGGTCGGGATACATTTGATTACTTGGAGGCTTTTTCGTATCTCTTTCAGTCTCAAATTTTATCACAGTATGGAAAACTGAGCTAGATTAACGTGGGCGTTGGACGTGTCATTCTATACTCTAAATGAAAAGTTACGGACAATTTAGTGCGCACGTGTCAAGTTGATCAGCCAGTTAAAATGATTATTCTTAACTGATGATTGGTGGTCTTAAGTAAAGGCTTATAAATAAATTATAATGCATGGCAACACGCATTTTGGGCTCGATTGGATTACTTGCAGGCTTTGTCATAGCTCTTTCTGTCTAAAATGTTGTCACGATATGGAAAATTGAGCTAGATTAACGTGGGCGTCGGACTCATGTCATATTGAGCTCTACATCAAAAGTTAATGATGATTTAGTGCAGACATGTCAAGTTGATCAGCCTGTTAAAACGATGATTCTAAACAAATCATTGGTGCTCCTTGAGTAAAGGCTCATAAATGAAGCATAATGCATGGCATCACGCAGTTTGGGAAACATTGGATTACTTGGAGGCTTTGTCGTAGCTCATTTAGTCACAAATGTTGTCACAGTATAGAAAATTGAGGTAGTTTAACATGGGCATTGGATTCGTGTCATTCTGAGCTATAAAAATATAGTTACAAACGATTTTGTGCGGACATGTCAAGTTGATTGGCAAGTTAAAATGATCATTCTAAACTGATCATTGGTGCTCCTTGAGTCAAGGCTTATAAATGAAGCATAATGCATTGCATCACACAGTTTGGGATACATTGGATAAATTGGAGGCTTTTTCATAGCTCTTTCAATCTCAAATGTTATCACAATATAGAAAATTGAACTAGCTTAACGTTGGCGTTGGGTTCTTGTCATTCTGAACTCTAAATGAAAAGTTACAGACGATTTAGTGCGGACATGTCAAGTTGATTGGTCAGTTAAAATGATCATTCTAAACTGATCGTTGGTGCTGATTTTGTAAAGGCTTATAAAGTAAGCATAATGTGTGACATCACGCAATTAGGGATACATTGGATTACTTGGAGGCTTTTTTCGTAGCTCTTTGAGTCTCAAATGTTGTCAAAATGTGGAAATTTGAGCTAGCTTAATGTGGGCATTGGATTCGTGTTATTCTGAACTCTGAATCAAAAGTTACAGACGATTTAGTGCGGATATGACAAGTTGATCGGCCTGTTAAAATGATCATTCTAAACTGATCATTGGTGCTCCTTAACTAAAGGCTTATAAGTAAATCATAATGCATGGCAACACGCTGTTTGGGCTAGATTGGATTATTTGGAGGCTTTTTAATATCTCTTTCAGTCTATAATGATGTCACGATATGGAAAATTGAGCTAACTTAACGTGGGTGTTGGATTCATGTCATTTTGACCTCTAAATAAAAATTTAATGATGATTTAGTGCAGACATGTCAATTTCATCGGCTATTTAAAACGATCATTCTAAACTTATCAATGGAGCTCCTTGAGTAAAGAGTTACAAATGAAGCATATGGGATGGCATCCCGCAGTTTGTGATACATTGGATAACTTTAAGGCTTTGTCGTAGCTATTTTAGTCTCAAATGTTGTCGCAATATTGAAAATTGCGCTAGCCCAACGTGGGTGTTGGATTTGGTCATTCTGAACACTAAATCTAAAGTTACAGACGATTTAGTGCGGATATTTCAAGTTGAACGGCGTGTTAAAATGATCATTCTAAACTGTTCAATGGTGATGCTTGAGTAAAGGATTATAAATGAAGCATAATGCATTGCATCACACAATTTGGGATTCATTGTATTAATTGGAGGCTTTGTCGTAGCTCTTTCAGACTCAAATGTTGTCACAATATAGAAAATTGAGCTAACTTAACGTGGGCGATAGGTTCTTGTCATTCTAAACTCTAAATCAAAGGTTACAGACAATTTAGTGCGGACATGTCATGTTGATTGGCCAGTCAAAATGATCATTGGTGCTCCTTGACTAAAAGGTAATAAATGAGGCATAATGCATGGCATCACACAGTTTGGGATACATTGGATTACTTGGAGGTTTTTTTTCGTTGCTCTTAGAGACTCAAATGTTGTCACAATATGGAAAACTGAGCAAGCTTAACATGGGCGTTGGATTCGTGTCATTCAAAACCCTAAATCCAAAGGTACGGACGATTTAGGGCGGACATGTCAAATTGATCGGCCAGTTAAAATGATCATTCTAAACTAATCGTTGGTGCTTCTTGAGTAAAGGCTTATAAATGAAGAGTAATACATGGCCTCATAAAATTTGGGGTATATTGGATTACTTGGAGGCTTTGTAGTAACTCTTTCAGTCTCAAATGTTGTCACAATATAGAAAATTTAGCTAGCTTAACGTGGGCGTTGGGTTTGTGTCATTCTGAAGTCTAAATCAAAAGTTACAAACGATTTAGTGCAGAAATGTCAAGTTGATTGGCTAGTTAAAATGATCATTCTAGAATGATCATTGGTGCTCCTTGTTTGAAGGCTTATAAATGAAGCATAATGCATGGCATCACGCAGTTTGGGATAAATTGGATTACTTGGTGTCTTGTTCGTAGCTCTTTCAGTGTCAAATGTTGTCACAATATGGAAAACTCAGCTAGCTTAACGTCGGCATTGGATTCCTGTCATTCTGAACTCTAAATCAAAAGTTACAGACGATTTAGTGCGGACATGTCAAGTTGATCGGCCTGTTAAAATGATCATTCTAAACCGATCATTTGTGCTCTTTAAGTAAGGGCTTATAAATAAATCATAAAACATGGTAACACCCAGTTTGGGCTAGACTGGATTACTTGGAGACTTTGTAGTAGATCTTTCAGTCTAAAATGTTGTCACGATATGGTAAATTGAGCTAGCTTAACGTGGGCATTGGACTCATGTCATTTTGGGCTCTAAATCAAAAGCTAGGGATGATTTAGTGCGGACATGTCAAGTTGATCGATTAGTTAAAACAATCATTATAAATTATCATTGGTGCTCCCTGAGTAAAGGGTTATAAATGAAGCATAATGGATGGTATCACGCAGTTTGGGATATATTGGATTACTCGGAGGCTTTGTCCTAGCTCTTTTAGTCTCATATGTTGTCACAATATAGAAAATTGTGATAGCTTAACGTGGGCATGGGATTCATATCATTCTGAGATTTAAATAAAAAGTTACAAACGATTTAGTGCGGATATGTCAAGTTGATTGGGCAGTTAAAATGATCATTCTAAACTGATCATTGGTGCTCCTTGAGTAAGGGCTTATAAATGAACCGTAATGCATGTCATCATGCAATCTGGGATACATTGAATTACTTGGAGACTTTTTCGTAGCTCTTTTAGTCTCATATGTTGTCACAATATTGAAAATTGCGCTAGCTCGACGTGAGCCTTGGATTCATATCATTCTGAACTCTTAATCAAAATTTTTACAGAGGATTTAGTGCGGAATGTTGATTGGCCAGTTAAAATGATCATTCTAAACTGATCATTGTGGCTCCTTCAGTAAAGGCTTAAAAAGGAAGCATAATGCATGGCATCACGCATTTTGGGATACATTGGATTGCTCGGAGGCCTTTTCGTAGTTCGTTTAGTCTCAAATGTTGTCACAATATCGAAAACTGAGCTAGATTAACGTGGGCGTTGGATTCGTGTCATTCTGAACTCAAAATCAAAACTTACAAACGATATAGTGCGGACATGTCAAGTTGATAGGCCAGTTAAAATGATCATTCTAAACTGAACATTGGTATTCCTTAAGTAAAGGCTTCAAAATAAATCACAATGCATGGCAACACGCAGTTTGGGCTAGATTGGATTAGTTGGAAGCTTTGTCATAGCTCTTTTAGTCTAAAATGTTGTCTCAATATGGAAAATTGAGCTAGCTTGACTTGGTCGTTGGACTCATGTCATTTTGAGCTCTAAATCAAAAGCTAAAGATGATTTAGTGCGGACATGTCAAGTTGATCAGCTAGTTAAAACGATCATTCTTATCTTATCATTGGAGCTCCTTGAGTTAACGGTTATAAATGAAGCATAATGGATGGCATCATCCAGTTTGGGATATATTGGGTTACATGGAGGCTTTGTCGTAGTTCTTTAGTCTCAAATGTTGTAACAATATAGAAATTGCGCTACCATAACGTGGGCGTTTGATTCGTGTCAATCTGAACACTAAATCAAAAGTTACGGACGATTTAGTGCAGACATGTCAAGTTGATCGGCGTGTTAAAATGATCATCCTAAACTGATAATTGGTGTTCCTTGAATAAAAATTTATAAATGAAGCATAATGCATTGCATCACAGAGTTTGGGATACATTGGATTTATTGAAAGCTTTGTCGTAGCTCTTTCAGTCTCAAATGTTGTCACAATATAGAAAATTGAGCTAGTTTAACATGCGCGTTGGTTTCGTGTCATTCTCAACTCGAAATCAAAAGTTACCGACGATTTATTGCGGACATCTCAAGTTAATTGGCCAGTTAAAATGACCATTCTAAACTGATCATTGGTGCTCTTTGAGTAAAGGATTATAAATGAAGCATAATGCATGGCATCACGCAGTTTGGGATACATTGGATTACTTGGAGGCTTTGTCGTAGCTGTTTTAGTCTCAAATGTTGTCACAATATAGAAAATATAGCTAGCTTAACGTGGGCGTTGGATATGTGTCATTCTGAACTATAAATAAAAGTTAGAGACGATTTAGTACGGACATGTCAAGTTGATTGGTCAGTTAAAATGATCATTCTAAACTGATCATTGATGCTCCTTTCGTAAAGGCTTATAAATGAAGCGTAATGCATGGCATCACATAGCTTGGGAAAAATTGGATTATTTGGAGCATTTTTCGTAGCTCTTTGAGTCTGAAATGTTGTCACAATATGGAATACTGAGCTAGCTTAACGTGGGCGTTGTATTCTTGTCATTCTGACCTTAAATCAAAAGTTACGGACGATATAGTGCGGAAATGTCAAGTTGATTGCCCGGTTAAAATGATCATTCTAAACTGATCATTGGTGCTCCTTAAGTAAAAGCTTATAAATAAATCATAATGCATGGTAACACGTAGTTTGGGCTTCATTGAATTACTTGGAGGATTTGTCGTAGCTCTTTCAGTCTGAAATGTTGTCACAATATGGAAAATTGAACTTGGTTAACGTATGCGTTGGACTCATGTTACTTTGGCCTCTAAATCAAAACCTAAAGATGATTTAGTTTGGACAAGTCAGGTTGATCAGCTAGTTAAAACAATAATTCTAAACTTATCAATGGTGCTCCCTGAGTAAAGGGTTATAAATGAAGCATAATGGATGGTATCACACAGTTTGGGATACATTGGAATACTCGGAGGCTTTTTTCGTAGCTCTTTTAGACTCATATGTTGTCACAATATAGAAAACTAATGATTCGTATCATTCAGAGATCTAAATCACAAGTGACTGACGATATAGTAGGTACATGTCATGTTGATTGGGCAGTTAAAATGATTATTCTAAACTGATCATTGGTGCTGCTTGAGTAAGGGCTTATAGATGAAGCATAATGCATGGCATCATGCAATTTGGGTTACATTGGATTACTTGGAGGCTTTTTCGTAGCTCTTTTAGCCTCATATGTTGTCACAATATAGAAAATTGCGCTAGCCTGACGTGGCCGTTGGATTCATGACATTCGGAACACTAAATCAAAAGTTACCGACAATTTAGTGCTGACATGTCAACTTGATAAGCCTGTTAAAATGATCATTCTAAACTGATCATTGGCGCTCCTTAAGTAAAGGCTTAAAAATTAATCACAATGCATGGCAAGACGCAATTTGGACATGATTGGATTACTTGGAGGCATTGTTGTAGCCCTTCAGTCTAAAATGTTATAACAATATGGTAAATTGAGCTAGCTTAACGTGGCCGTTGGACTCATGTCGTTTTGAGCTCTGAATCAAAAGCTAAAGATGATTTAGTGCGAACCTGTCAAGTTGATCAGCTAGTTAAAACGATCATTCTAAATTTATCATTGGTGCTCCTTGAGTAAAGGGTTATAAATTTATCATTGGTGCATCAGGCAGTTTGGGATACATTGGATTACATGGAGGCTTTGTCATAGCTCTTTACTCTCAAATGTTGTAACAATATAGAAAATTGCGCTACCTTAACATGTGCGTTGGATTCGTGTCATTCTGAACACTAAATCAAAAGTTACTGACCATTTCGTGCGGACATGTCAAGTTGATTGGCCTGTTAAAATGATAATTCTAAACTGATCACTGGTACTCTTTGAATAAAAACTTATAAATGAAGCATAATGCATTGCATCACACAGTTTGGGATAAATTGGATCAATTGAAAGCTTTGTCGAAGCTCATTCAGTCTCAAATGTTGTCACAATATAGAAAATTGAGATAGGTTAACGTGGACATTGGTTTCGTGTCATTCTGAACTCTAAATCAAAAGTAACGGACGATTTATTGCAGACATGTAATATTGATTGGCCAGTTAAAATGATCATTCAAAACTGATCATTGGTGCTCCTTGAGTAAAGGCTTATATATGAAGCATAATGCATGGCATCACATAGTTTGGGATACATTGGATTACTTAGATTACTTGGAGGCTTGTGGTAGCTTCTTTTAGTCTCAAATGTTGTCACTATATACAAAATTGTGCTCGCTTATCGTGGGCATTGGATTCGTGTCATTCGGAACTCTAAATCAAAATTTACGGACGATTTAGTGCGGAAAGTTGACTGGCCAGTTAAAGTGATCATTCTAAACTGATCACTGGTGTTCCTTGAGTAAAGGCTTATCAATGAAGCATAATGCATGGCATCACACAGTTTGGGATACATTTGATTACATGGAGGCTTTGTCATAGCCCTTTCAATCTCAAATGTTGTTGCAATATGGAAAACTAAGCTAGGTTAACGTGGGCGTTGGATTTGTGTCATTCTATACTCTAAATCAAAAGTTACAGACGATTTAATGCGGATATGTCAAGTTTATCTGCCAATTAAAATGATCATTCAAAACTGATTGTCGGTGCTACTTGAGTAAAAGCTTATAAATGAAGAGTAACGCATGGCATCACAAAGTTTGGGATACATTGGATTACTTGGAGGCTTTGTAATAGATCTTTCATTCTCAAATGGTTTCACTATATGGAAAATTGAACTAGCTTAACGTGGGCTTTGGACTCCTGTCATTTTGAGCTCTAAATCAAAATTTAAAGGTGATTTCGTGCGGACATGTCAAGGTGGTCAGCTAGTTATAATGATCATTCAAACTAATCATTGCTTCTCCTTGAGTAAAGGCTCATATGAAGCATAATTTATGGAATCATGCAGTTTGGGCTAGAATGGATTACTTGAAGACTTTGTCGTACTTCATTCAGTCTAAAATGTTGTCACAATATGGAAAATTGAGCTAGCTTAACGTGGGCGGTGGACTCATATTATTTCGACCTCTAAATCAAAAGTTAAAGATGATTTAGTGCGGACATGTCAAGTTGATCAGCTAGTTAAAACGACAATTCTAAACTTATCATTGGTGCCCCTTGAGTAGAGGGTTATAAATGAAGCATAATGGCTGGCATCACGCAGTTTGGGATACATTTGATTACTTGGAGTCTTTGTCATAGCTCTTTAGTCTCAAAGGTTGTCACAATATAGAAAATTGTGCTACCTTACTGTGGGTGTTGGGTTCGTGTCATTCTGAACACTAAATCAAAAGTTGCAGACGATTTAGTGCGAAACGTTGACTGGCCAGTTAAAATGATAATTCTAAACTGATCATTGGTGCTCCTTCAGTAAAGGCTTATCAATGAAGCAAAATGCATGGCACCACGCAGTTTGGGATACATTTGATTACATGGAGGCTTTGTCGTAGCCCTTTCAGTCTCAAATGTTGTCACAATATTGAAAACTGAGCTAGCTTAATGTGGGCATTGGATTCGTGTCATTCTGAACTCTAAATCAAAAGTTACAGTTGATTTAGTGCTGTAAAGTATTTCGGCCACTTAAAATGATCATTCTAAACTGATCGTTGGTGCTACTTGAGTAAAGGCTTAAAATGAAGAGTAACGCATGGCATCAAAAAGTTTGGGATACATTGGATTACTTGGAGGCTTTGTAGTAGATCTTTCATTCTCAAATGTTGTCACTATATGGAAAATTGAGCTAGCTTAACGTGGGCGTTGGACTCATGTCATTTTGAGCTCTAAATCAAAATTTAAATGTGATTTAGTGCGGACATGTCAAGTTGATCAGCTAGTTAAAATGATCATTCTAATCTAGTCATTGGTGCTCCTTGAGTAATGGCTCATAAATGAAGCATAATTCATGGCAACACGCAGTTTGGGCTAGATTGGATTACTTGGAGGCTTTGTCGTATGTCTTTCAGTATAAAATGTTGTCACAATATGGAAAATTGAGCTAGCTTAACATGGGCGTTGTACTCTTGTCGTTTCGAGCTCTCAATCAAAAGTTAAATATGATTTAGTGCGAACATGTCAAGTTGATCAGCTAGTTAAAACGATCATTCTAAACTTATCATTGGTGCCCCTTGAGTAAAGGGTTATAAATGAAGCAAATGGATGGCATCACGCAGTTTGGGATACATTGGATTATTTGGAAGCTTTGTCATAGCCCTTTTAGTCTCAAATGTTTCCAAAATATTGAAAATTGCGCTAGCTTAACGTGGGCATTGCATCCCTATCATTCCGAACTCTAAATCAAAAGCTACAGACGATATAGTGTTGTTATTTGAAGTTGATTGGCCAGCTAAAATGATAATTCTAAACTGATAAGTGGTGCTCCTTGAGTAAAGGCTTATAAATGAACGATAATGCATGACATCACGCAGTTTGGGATACATTGGTTTACTTGGAGGATTTTTCGTAGCTCTTTTAGTCTCTAATGTTGTCATAATATGGAAATTTCAGCTAGCTTAACGTGGGTGTTGGACTCATGTCATTTTGAGCTCTAAATCAAAAGTTAAAGATGATTTAGTGCAGAAATGTCAAGTTGATCAGCTAGTTAAAATGATCATTTTAAACTTATCATTGGGGCTCCTTGAGTTAAGGGTTATAAATGAAGCAGAACGGATGGCATCACGCAGTTTGGGATAAATTGGATTACTTGGACGCTTTGTTGTAGCTCATTTAGTCTCAAATGTTTTCACAATATAGAAAATTAAGGGAGCCTAACGTGGGCATTGAATTTGTCTCATTCTGAACTTTAAATCAAAATTTACGGATGATTTAGTGCGGAAAGTTGATTGGCCAGTTTAAAGATCATTCTAAACTGATCGGTTGTGCTCCTTGAGTAAAGGCTTATAAATGCATGGCAACATATAGTTTTGATACATTGGATTACTTGGAGGCTTTATAGTAGCTATTTCATGTGAGTCTAAAATCTAAATCAAAAGTTACAACAATTTAGTGCAAACATGTCAAGTGGATCGGCCAGTTAAAATGATTATTCTAAACTGATCATTGGTGCTCCTTGGGTAAAGGTTTATAAATGAAGCATAATGTATAGATTGGATTACTTGGAGTCTTTGTCATAGCTCTTTGAGTCTCAAATATTGTCACAATATGGAATATTGATCTATTTTTACCTTGGTGTTGGATTCATGTCATTTTGAGCTCTAAATTAAAAGTTAAAGACTATTTAGTGAGGACATGTCAAGTTGATCATCTAGTTAAAATGATCGTTCTAAAGTGATCACTGGTGCTCATTGAGTAAGGGCATATAAATAAAGCATAATGCATGGAATCATGTAGTTTGAGATATATTGAATTATTAGGAGGCTTTTTCATAGCTATTTCAATCTTAAATTTTATCACAATATTGAAAATTGAGCTAGCTTAACGTGGGCATTGAATTTGTGTCATTCTGAACTCTAATTAAAAATTTACAAACGATTTAGTGCGGATATGTCAAATTGATCGGCCAGTTAAATGATCATTCGAAACTGATCATTGTTGCTCCTTGAGTAAAGGCTTATAAAGAAAGCGCAATGCATGACATCACACAGTTTAAGATAGATTGGATTACATGGAGGCCTTGTCGTAGCTCTTTCAGTCTCAAATATTATCACAATATGGAATATTGAGCTAACTTAAGGTGGGCGTTGGATTCATGTAATTTTGAACTCTCAATTAAAAGTTGAAGAAAATTTAGTGCGGACATGTCAAATTGATCTACTAGTTAAAAGGATCATGCTAAAGTGATCATTTGTGCTCATTGAGTAAAGGCGTATAATTGAAGCATAATGCATGGCATCACACGGTTTGGGATTGATTGGATTACTTGGAGGCTTTGTCATGCCGCTTTTGGTCTTAAATTTCGTCACAATATAGAAAATTGAGCTAGCTTTACTTGGTTGTTGGATTCGTGTCATTCTTAAATGTAAATCAAAAGTTACAAACGATTTTGTGCAGAAATGAACATTCTAATATGATGATTTGTGCTCATTGAGCAAAGCTTTACAAATGAAGCATAATGCCCAGCATCATGTGTTTTGGGAAATATTGGATTACTTTGAGGCTTTGTCGTAGCTATTTCTGTTTCAAATGTTGTCACAATATGGAAAATTAAGCTAGCTTAACGTGGGCATTAGATTCATCTAATTTTGAGCTCTACATTAAAAGTTAAAGATGATTTAGTGCGGACATATCAAGTTGATCAGCTAGTTAAAATGATCATTTTAAACTAATCATTGCTGCTCATTGAGTAAAAGGTGTATAAATGAAGCATAATGCATGGCATCATGCAGTTTGGGATAGATTGGATTATTTGGAGGCTTTGTTATAGCTATTGTGGTCTTAAATTTTGTCACTATATTGAAAATTGAGCTACCTTAACGTGGGCTTTGTATTCGTGTCATTCTGAACTCTAAATCAAAAGTAAAAAACGAGTTAGTGCGGACATGTCAAATTGATCAGCCAGTTAAAATGATCATTCTAAAATGATCATTCTAAAATGATCATTGGGGCTCCTTGAGTAAAATCTTGTAAATGAAGCATAATGAATTGCATCACTCAGTTTAGGATAGATTGGATTACTTGGAAGCTTTATCTTACCTCTTTCATTCTCAAATATTGTCACAATATAGAATATCGAGCTAACTTAACGTGGGTGTTTTATTCATGTCATTTTGAACTCTAAATTAAAACTTTAAGACGATTTAGTGCAGCCATGTCAGCTTGATCTGGTAGTTAAAATGATCATTCTAAACCGATCATTGGTGCTCATTGATTAAAGGCATATAAATGAAGCATAATAGATGGCATCACACAGTTTGAGATAGATTGGATTACTTGGAGGCTTTGTCGTAGCTATTTTGGTGTTAACTTTTTTCAAATATATAAAATAGAGCTAGCTTTGCTTGGGTGTTGGATTCCTATTATTCTGAAATGTAAATCAAAAGTTAAGGATGATTTAATGTGTACAGTCAAGTTGATCTACCAGTTAAAATAAATATTCTAAACTGATCAATTTTTCTGATTGAGCAAAGGTTTACAAATGAAACATAATGCATGACATCACACAGCTTGGGATATATTGGATTACTTTTAGGGTTAGTCGTAGTTCTTTCAGTCTCACATGTTTGCAGAATATGGAAAATTGAGCTAGCCTAACGTGGGCGTTGGATTTGTCTCATTTTGCGCTCTAAATTAAAAGTTAAAGATAATTTAGTGCGGACATGTCAAGTTGATCAGGTAGTTAAAATGATCAATCTAAACTGATCATTGGTGCTCATTCAGTAAAGGCCTATAGATGAAGCATAATCCATGGAATCATGCAATCCGGGATAGAGTGGATGATTTGGAGGCTTTTTCATAGCTACTTCGGTCATAAATTTTGTTGTAATATAGAAAATTGAGCTAACTTAACGTTGGCGTTGGATTCGTGTCATTCTGAACTCTAAATCAAAAGTTACACGATTTTGTGCGGACATGTCAAGTTGATCGGCTAGTTAAAATGATAATTTTAAACTGATCATTGGTGCTCCTTCAGTAAACGCTTATCATGAAAGCATAATGCATGGCATCACGCAGTTTGGAATAGATTGGATTACTTGGAGGCTTTGTCGTAGCTCTTTCAGTTTCAATTATTGTCACAATATGGGATATTGAGCTAACGTAACGTGGGTGTTGGATTCATGTCAATTTGAACCCTATATTAAAAGTTAAAGAAGATTTAGTGGAAATGTCTAATTGATCGGCTAGTTAAAATGATCATTCTAAACTGATCATAGGTGGTCCTTGAGTAAACGCTTATAATGAAAGCATAATGCATGGCATCACACAGTTTTGGATAGATTGGGTTACTTGGAGGCTTTGCCATAGCATTTTTAGTCTCAAATAGTGTCACAATATAGAAAATTGATCTAGCTTTACTTCGGCATTCGATTCATGTCATTTTCAGCTCAAAAATTTAAAGTTACAGACGATTTAGTGTGGACATTTCAAGTTGATTGGCCAGTTAAAATGAACATTCTAAACTGATCATTTTTCCTCATTGAGCATAGGTTTACAAATGAAGAACAATGCATGGCATCACGCAGGTTGGGATATATTGTATTACTTTTGAGGCTTTGTTGTAGCTCTTCGAGTCTCAAATGTTGTCACAACATGGAAAATGGAGCTAGCCTAACGTGGGCGTTGGATTCATCTCATTTTTAGATCTGAATTAAAAGTAAAAGACGATTTAGTTCATACCTACCAAGTTGATCAACTAGTTAAAATGATTATTCTAAACTTGTCATTGGTGCTCATTGAGTAAGGGCGTATAAATGAAGCATAATGCAGGGAATTACACAGTTCGGGATAGAGTGGATTATGTGGAGGCATTGTCATACCTATTTATGTCTTAAATGTTGTTACAATATAGAAATTGAGCTAGCTTAACGTTCGCGTTTGATTTTAATCATTATAAATTTTAAATCAAAAGTTACAGACGATTTAGTGCGGACTTGTCAACTTGATCGGTTAGTTAAAGTGATCATCTTAAACTGATCATTGGTGCTCCTTGGGTAAACAATTATAATGAAAGCATAATGCGTGGCATCACGCAGTTTGGGATAAATTTGATTAGTTGGAGGCTTTTTGTAGCTCTTTCAGTCTCAAATATTGTCACAATATGGAATATTGAGCTAATTTAAGGTGGGCGTTGCATTCGTGTCGATTTGAACTCTAAATTAAAAGTTAAAGACGATTTAGTGCGGATATGTCATATTGATCAGCTTGTTAAAATGATCATTGTAAACTGATCATTGATGCTCCTTGAGTAAACGCTTATAATGAAAGCATAATGCATGGCATCACACAGTTTTGGATAGATTGGGTTAGTTGGATGCTTTGTCGTAGCTTTTACAGTCTTAAATATTGTCACAATATAGAAAATTGATCTAGTTTTACTTGGGCGTTGGATTCATGTCATTTTGAGCTCTCAATTGAAAGTTACAGACGATTTAGTGTGGACATGTCAAGTTGATTGGCCAGTTAAAATGAACATTCTACACTGATCATTGGTGCTCATTGACCAAAGGTTTACAAATGAAGCATAATGCATGGCATCATGCAGTTTGGGATATGTTGGATTACTTTGAGGCTTTGCCGTAGCTCTTTAAGTCTCAAATGTTGTCACAATATAGAAAAAATTAGCTAGCCTAACGTGGGCGTTGGATTCATCTTATTTTGAATTTTAAATTAATTAAAGACGATTTAGTGCGGAAAAGTCAAAGTGATCAGCTAGTTAAAATGATCATTCTAAAATGATCATCGGTGCTGATTGACTAAAGGCATATAAGTGAACCATAATGCTTGGAATCATGCAGTTCGGGATAAGTGGATTATTTGGAGGCTTTGTCATAGCTATTTTGGTTAAATTTTGTCACAGTATAGGAAATTGAGCTAGCTTCTGCTGGCGTTGGATTCGTTTCATTCTGAACACTAAATCAAAGGTTATGGACGATTTAGTGCGGAAATGTCAAGTTGATCGGATAGTAAATGATCATTCGAAACTGATCATTGGTGCTCTTTGAGTAAACACTTATAATGAAAGCATAATGCAGTTTGGGATAGATTGGATTACTTGGAGGCTTTGTCAAAGCTTTTTCAGTATCAAATATTGTCACAATATGGAATATTGAGCTAACTAAATGTGGACGTTTGATTCATGTCAATTTGAACTCTAAATTTAAAGTTAGAGACGATTCAGTACATACATTTCAACTTGATCTGCTAGTTAAAATGATCATTCTAACTTGATCATTAGTGCTCATTGAGTAAAGGCGTATAAATGAAGCATAACGCATGACATCAGGTATTTTGGGATAGATTGGATTACTTGGAGGTTTTGTCGTAGCTATTTTGATCTTAAATATAGTTACAATATAGCAAATTGATCTAGCTTTACTTGGGCGCATGATTCATGTAATTTTGAGCTCTAAATTAAAAGTTACAAACGATTTAGTGTGGACATGTCACGTTGATTGGGCCGTTAAAATGAACATTTTACACTGTTCATTGGTGCTCATTGAGAAAAGGTTTACAAATGAAGCATAATGAATGGCATCACGCAGTTTGGGATATATTTGATTACTTTGAGGTTTTGTCGAAGCTCTTTAGTCTCAAATGTTTTCACTGATCTAGCCTAACATGGGCGTTGGATTCATCTCATTTTCAGCTCTAAATTAAAAGTTAAAGACGATTTAGTGCTGATGTGTCATGTTGATCAGCTAGTTAAGATGATCATTCTAAACTGGTCATTGGTGCTCATTGAGTAAGGGCGTCTAAATGAAGCATAATGCATGGAGTTACGCAGTTCGGGATAGAGTGGATTATTTGGAAGCTTTGTCATAGCTATTTCAGTCTTAAATCTCGTCACAATATAGAAAGTTGAGATAGCTTAACGTTGGCATTGGATTCATGTAATTCTGAACTCTGAATCAAAAGTTACAACGATTTAGTGCAAATATGTCAACTTGATCGGCTAGTAAAAATGATCATTCTAAATTGATCATTCGTGCTCCTTGAGTAAACACTTATAATGCAACCATAATGCATGGCATCATGCAGTTTAGGATAGATTGGATTACTTGGAGGCTTTGTCGTAACTCTTTCAGTTTCAAATATTGTCACAATATGGGATATTGAGCTAACTTAACGTGGACGTTGGATTCGTGTCATTAGGAACTCTAAATAAAAAATTATGGACAATTTAGTGTGGACATGTCAAGTTGACCGGCCAGTTCAAAAGATCATCCTAAACTGATCATTGGTGCTCATTGAGTAAAGGCGTATAAATGAAGCATAATGCATGGCATCACACGGTTTGGGATAGATTGGATTACTTGGAGGCTTTGTCGTAGCTATTTTCGTCTTTTATTTTTTCACAATATGGAAAATAGAGCTTGCTTTAGTTAGGCGTTAGATTCGTGTCATTCTGAAATGTAAATCAAAAGTTACGTACGATTTAGTGTGGACATGTCAAGTTGATCAGCCAGTTAAAATATGCATTCTAAACTGATCATTGGTTCTCATTGCGACAAGGTTTACAAATGAAGGATAATGCATTGCATCAGGCAGTTTGGGATATAATGGATCACTTTGAGGCTTTGTCGTATCTCCATTAGTCTAAATTATTGTCACAATATGGAAAATTGAGCTAGCTTAACGTGGGTTTTGGATTAGTGTCATTCTGAACTCTAAATAATAGTTACAGACGATTTAGTGCAGACATGTTAAGTTGATTGGCCAGTTAAGATGATCATTCTAAACTGATCATTGGTGCTCCTCTAGTAAAGGCTCAAAGTTAAAGACGATTTAGTGCAGACATGTCAAGTTGATCAGCTAGTTAAAATGATCATTCTAAACTGATCATTGGTGCTCATTAAGTAAAGGCGTATAAATGAAGCATAATGCATGGAATCACGCAGTTGGGGATAGAGTGGATTATTTGGATGATTTCTCATAGCTATTTCGGTTTTAAATTTTATCACAATATAGAAAATTTGGCGAGATTAACATTGACTATGGATTCGTGTCATTTTAAACTCTAAATCAAAATTTACAGACAATTTATTACAAACAGGTCAAGTTCATTAACTAGCTAAAACGATCATTCTAAACTTATCATAGGTGCTTATTGAGCAAAGGACTACAAACAAAGAATAATGCATGGCATCATGCAGTTTGGATAGATTGGATTAGTTGGATACTTTTTCCTAGCTATTTCGTTTTTAAATTTTGTCACAATATCGAAAATTGAGCTAGCTTTACTTGGGCGTTGGATTCGTGTCACTTTGAACGCTAAATCAAAATTTACGGAAGATTTAGTACAGATATGACAAGTTGATCGACTAGTTAAAATGATCATTTTAATCTGATCATTGGTGCTCATTCAGCAAAGGATTACAAATGAAGCATAATGCATGGCACCACGCACTTTGGGATAGATTGGATTATTTGGAGGCTATGTCGTAGCTATTTCTCTTAAATTTTATCAAATATAGAAAATAGTGCTAGCTTTACTTGGGCATTGGACTCGTGTTATTCTGAAATGTAAATCAAAAGTTACGGACAATTTAGTGTGGACATGTCAAGTTGATCGGCCAGTTAAATGAATATTCTAAACTGATCATTGGTGCTCATTGAGTCAAGGTTTAAAAATTAAGCATAATTCATGGTATCGTGCAGTTTGGGATATATTGGATTACTTTGAGGCTTGGTCATCGGTCTTTCAGGCGCAATGTTGACACAGTTTGGAAAGCTACCCTAACGTGTGCGTTGGATCCATCTCATTCTGAGCTCTAAATTAAAAGTTAAAGACAATTTAGTGCGTACATGTCAAGTTGATCAGCTAGTTAAAGTGATCATTCTAAACTGATCATTGGTGCTCATTGAGTAAAGGCGTATAAATAAAGCCCAATGCATGGAATCACGCAGTTCGGGATAGAGTAGATTATTTTGAGGCTTTTTCATAGCTATTTTTGTCCTAAATTTTGTCATAATATAGAAAATTGAGCTAGTTTAACATTGTCGTTGGATTCGTGTCATTCTGAACTATAAATCAAAAGTTACCGACGATTTAGTGCAGGCATTTCAAAGTCATTGGCTAGTTAAAATAATCATTCTAAACTGATCATTTGTGCTCATTGAGTAAACACTTATAATGAAAGTATAATGCATGGCATCACGCAGTTTCGGATAGATTGGATTTTTTGGAGGCCTTGTTGTAGCTCATTCTGTCCCAAATATTGTCACAATATGTAATATTAAGCTAACTTAACGTCGACGTTGGATTCATATCAAATTGAACTCTAAATTAAAAGTTTAAAAAGATTTTGTGCGGACATGTCAACTTGATCTGCTATTTAATATGATCATTCTAAACTGATCATTTGTCGTAGCTATTTTGGTCTTAAATTTTGTCACAATATATATGAGCTAGCTTTATTTGGGCGTTGGATTCGTATCATTCTAAACTCTAAATCAAAAGTTACGGACGATTTAGTGCGGACATGTCATGTTGATCGGCTAATTAAAATGATCATTCTAAACTGATCATTGGTGCTCCTTGAGTAAAGGCCTATAATGAAAGCATAATGCATGTCATCACATAGTTTGGGAGAGACTGAATAACTAGGAGGATTTTTTGTAGCTCTTTCAGTCTCAACTATTGTCACAATATGGAATACTGAGCTATTTTAACGCTGACGTTGGATTTGTGTCATTCTGAACTCTAAATCAAAAGTTACGGACGATTTGGTGCGTACATGGCAAGATGAACGACTAATTGAAACGATCATTTTAAATTGATCATTTTAAATTGATCATTGGTGCTCCATGAGTAAAGGCCTATAACGAAATCATAATGCATGGCATCACACAGTTTGGGATAGATTAGATTACTTGGAGGCTTTGTCATAGCTCTCTCAGTCATAAATAATGTCACAATATGGAATATTGAGCTAACTTAACGTGGGCGTTGGATTCATGTCATTTTGAACTCTGAATAAAAAGCTAAAAACGATTTAGTACAGACATGTCAACCTGATATGTTAGTTAAAATGATCATTCCAAACTGATCATTGGTGCTCATTAAGTAAAGGCATATAGATGAAGCATAATACATGGCATCACGAATTTTGGTATAGATTGGACTACATGGAGGCTTTTTCGTTTTAGTCTTAAATTTTGTCACAATATGGAAAATTGAGCTAGTTTAACGTGGGCGTTGAATTCATCTCATTTTGATCTCTAAATAAAAAGTTAAAAATGATTTAGTGTGGAAATCTCAAGTCGATTAGCTAGTTAAAATGATCATTCTAAACTAATCATTGGTGCTCATTGAATATAGGCGTATAAATGAAGCATAATACATGGTATCACGTAGTTTGGGATAGATTGTATTATTTAGAGGCTTTGTCGTAGCTCTTTCGGTCTTAAATTTTGTCACAATATAGAAAAATGGGATAGCTCAACGTGGGGTTGGATTTGTGTCATTACGAACTCCAAATCAATAGTTACGAACGATTTAGTGCAGACATCTCAAGTTGATAGGCCAGTTAAAATGATTATTCTAAACTAATCATTGGTGCTCATTGAGTAAAGGTGTATAAATGAAGCATAATGCATGGCATCAAGCAGTTTGGGATAGATTGAATTACTTGGAGGATTTGTCGTAGCTCTTTCAGTCTCAACTATAGTCACAATATTGAATATTGAGCTATTTTAACGTTGACGTTGGATTTGTGTCATTGTGAACTCTAAATCAAAAGTTACGGACTATTTTTTGCGGACATGTCAAGTTGATTGGCTAATTAAAACGATCATTCTAAACTTATCATTGGTGGTCATTGAGTAAAGGCCTATAACCAAAGCATAATGCATGGCATCACGCAGTTTGGATAGATTGGATTACTTGGAGGTTTTTTTGTACCTCTTTCGGTTTTAAATTTTGTCACAATATATAAAATTGAGCTACCTTAAAGTGGGCATTGGATTCATGTCATTATGAACCATAAATCAAAAGTTACGTACGATTTAGTGCGTACATCTCAAGTTTATCGGCCACTTAAATTGATCATTCAAAACTAATAATTGGTGTTCATTAAGTAAACACGTTTAAATGAAACATAATGCATGGCATCACGCAGTTTAAGATAGATTGGATTACTTGGAGGATTTTTCTTAGCTCTTTTGGTCTTCAATTTTGTCACGATATAGAAAATTGAGCTAGCTTTACTCGGGCGTTGGATTCGTGTTATTCTAAAATGTAAATAAAAAAAGTTACGTACGATTTATTGTGGACATGTCAAGTTGATTGGCTAGTTAAAATGAACATTCTGAATTGATCATTCGTGCTCATTGAGGAAAGGTTTACAAATGAAGGATAATACATGGCATCACGCACTTTGGGATACATTGGATTACTTTAAGGCATTGTCTTACCTCTTTTAGTCTCAAATGTTGTCACAATATGGAAAATTGAGCTAACTTAACACGTGGGTGTTGGATTCAACTCAGTTTGAGCTCTAAATCAAAAGTTAAAAACGATTTTATGTAGAAATGTCAAGTTGATCAACTAGTTAAAATGATCATTCCAAACTGATCATTGGTGCTCATTGAGTAACAGCTTATTGATGAAGCATAATTCATGGCATCAAGCAGTTTGTGATAGATTGGATTACTTGGAGGCTTTGTCCTAGCTATTTCAGTCTTAATTTTTTTTGACAATATAGAAAATTGAGCTAGCTTAACATGGGCGTTGGATTCGTGTCATTCTGAGCTCTAAAGTTACAGACTATTTAGTGCGGACAAGTCAAGTTGATCGGCCTGTTAAAATGATTGGCCTGTTAAAATTTAAACTGATCAATGGTTCATAATGAGTAAAGGCTTATTAATGAATCATAATGCATGGCATCACGGAGTTAGTGATAGATTCAATTTCTTGGAGGCTTTGTCGGATCTATTTTAGTCTTAAATTTTGTAACAATAGAGGAAATCGAGCTAGCTTAACGTGGGCGTTGGACTTGTGTCATTTTGAGCTCTAAAGCAAAAGTTACGGATGATTTTGTGTGGACATTTCAAGTTGATCGGATAGTTAAAATGATCATTCTAAATTTCTTATTAATGAAACAAAATGCATGTCATAAAGCATTTTTCAATAGATTGGATTACTTGGAGGCTTTGTCGTAGATATTTTTGTCTTAAATTTTTTACAATTTAGAAAATTGAGCTAGCTTAACATGGGCGTTTGATTCGTGTCATTCAGAGGTCTGAATCAGAAGTTACAGCCTATTTAGTTCGGACAATTCAAGTTGATCAGCCCGTTAAAATGATCATTCTAAACTTATCATGGGTGCTCATTGAGTAAGGGATTATTAATGAAGTATAATGTGTGGAATCACGCATTAGCAATATGTTCGATTTGTTCAAGGCTTTGTCGTAGCTAATTTAGTCTTAAATTTTGTCACAATATAGAAAATTTAGGTAGCTTAACATGGGCGTCGGATTTGCGTCATTCTAAGCTTTGAATCAAAAGTTACTGACGATTTGTGCGGACATGTCAAGTTGACTAGCGAGTGAAAATGATCATTCTAAACTTATTATTAGTTCTCATTAAGTTAAGGCTTATTAATGAAGCATAATGCATGGCATCACGGATTTTTCGATAGATTCGATTACTTGGAGGCTTTGTTGTAGCTATTTTAGACCTAAATTTTGTAACAATATAGAATGTTAGCTAGCTTAACGTGAGTGTTGGATTCGTGGCATTATGAGCTCTTAATCAAAAGTTACGGATGATTTTGTTGGACATGTCAAGTTGAGAGGCCAGCTAAAATGATCATTCTAAATTGATCATTGGTGCTCATTGAGTAAAAGCTTATTGATGAAGCATAATGCATTACATCAAGCAATTTGCGATTGATTGGATTACTTGGGGGTTTTTTCGTAGCTATTTCAGTCTAAATTTTTTTCACAATTTAGAAAATTGAACTAGCTTAACATGGGCATTGGATTCGTGTAATTCAGAGCTCTGAATCAAAAATTACAACCTATTTAGTTCGGACATGTCAAGTTCATCGGCCAGTTAAAATGATCTTTCTAAACTAATCATTCGTGCTCACTTAGTAAAGGCTTATTAATGAAGAATAATGCATGATATCACGCAAATTGCGATAGATTCGATGACTTGGAGGCTTTGTCATAGCTATTTAAGTTCTAAATTTTGTCACAGTATAGAAAACTGAGCTAGCTTAACGTGTGCGTACGATTAGTATCATTTTGAGCTCCGAATCAGAAGTTATGGATG
Organism: Pugionium cornutum; assembly: GCA_018901935.1. Taxonomy (NCBI): domain Eukaryota; kingdom Viridiplantae; phylum Streptophyta; class Magnoliopsida; order Brassicales; family Brassicaceae; genus Pugionium; species Pugionium cornutum. The sequence continues at coordinate 25,344,468 of JAENJI010000013.1, read as the reverse complement.
ATTTTGTGTAGACATTTCAAGTTGATCGACCTGTTAAAATGATCATTCTAAACTTATCATTGGTGCTCATTGAGTAAAGGCTTATTAATGAAGCATAATGCATGGCATCAACCATTTTGCGATAGATTGGATTACTTGGAGGCTTTGTTGTAGCTATTTCAGTCTTAAATTTCTCCACGATAGAGAAAATTGAGCTAGCTTAACATGGGCGTTGTACTTGTGTCATTTAGAGCTCTGAATCAAAAGTGTTAGACTATTTAGTGTGGACAAGTCAAGTTGATCGGCAAGTTAAAATGATCATTCTAAACCGATCATTGCTGCTTATTGAGTAAATGGTTATTAATGAAGCATAATGCATGGCATTACGCAGTTTGTGATAGATTTGATTACTTGGACGCTTTGTCGTAACTATTTCAGTTCTTAATTTTGTCACAATATAGAAAATTGAGGTTGTTTAACGTGGGTGTTGGATTCCTCTCATTCTGAGCTCTGAATAAGAAGTTACAGACGATTTTGTGTGGAAATGTCAAGTTTATTGGCCAGTTAAAATGATCATTCTAAACTTCCCATTGGTGTTCCTTGAGTAAAGGCTTAATAATGAAGCATAATGTGTGGCATCACGCAGGTAGCGATTGATTTGATTACTTCCAGGCTTTGTCGTAGCTATTTTAGCCTTAAATTTTGTAAAAATTGAGAAAATTGAGCTAGCTTAACGTGCGCATTGGGTTCATGGCATTATGAGCTCTTAATCAAAAGTTACGAACGATTTTTCGGACATGTCAAGTTGAGCGGCGAGTTAAAATGATCATTCTAAATTGATCATTGGTGCTCATTGAGTAAAAGCTTATTGATTAAACATAATGCATGGCATCAAACATTTTGCGATAGATTGAATTACTTGGAAGCTTTGTCTAGCTATATCAGTTTTTAATTTTTTCAGAATATAGAAAATTGTGTTAGCTTAACATGGGTGTTGGATTCGTGTCATTATGAGCTCTGAATCAAAATTGATAGACTATTTAGTGCAGAGAAGTCAAGTTAATCAACCAGTTAAAATGATCATTCTAAACTGATCATTGGTGCTAATTAACTAACGGCTTATTAATGAAGCATAATGCATGGCATCACACAGTTTGCGATAGATTCGATGACTTGGAGGCTTTGTCGTAACTATTTCAGTTCTAAGTTTTGTCACAATATTGAATATTGAGCTAGCTTAATCATGAGGACACTAGATGAAATGGCCGGCCACATTGTGAAGCTGGCCGACTAGATCGTGAAGAAGGCCTGCCCGAGACAGCCAGACCAATAGACGGCTTGGCCGGGCCAAGCGGTACTGCCGGCCCGATGAGCAATAGGGCCAGGCCGACCAACTCAGCTGGCGAAGCAGCCCAAATGTACGGTCCAACAGCCGGCGATGCGGCCAACACCGCTGGCTCGGCTGGTGACATGGCCAGCTCAATACGCAGCACAGCCGGGTCACGTGATAACACGGCCAGCTCAAGCTCCACACAAAGAGACTCGGACCAAATCAATAGCCAACTTCAGGGCATGGACCTAGGGGAATTTTTTGCCCCAGTGGTACCAGCAGGAGCCATGACAAGAAGTAGAAAAAGGGCACTCTTCCACAAGTTCAGCTTGTGGGTGAAAAAGCTAAGGGCCAAGAGTGCAACAATGAAGCCAAGGTGATGAGAGCATCAGATCGTATGGCTGGCCAGGAGATCAATCTTGCCGACCAGAGTGCTTGCCCGATACAGCCGGGCCATTTGGCGCGCCTGCCAGCCCAAGCGGTACTGCCGGGCCTATGACCAGCCGGGCCGGACCAATCAATCTTTCCGGCGGAGAGTCCCAAACCTCCGGCCCAATTGGCGGCGATGTGGATGACACCGCCAGCCCAATTGGGAACGCCGCCAGCTCCGGGATCAACTTGGCCGGCTCCGATGACAATACGGCCAGCACCTCGCACATTCCAGCCGGTACAGCTGATCCAGCCGATTACACCACCATTTCATCATCTACACAAAGAGACTCGGACCAGATAAGCTACCAGCTTCAAGACATGCATCTAGATGAAGTTTCTACACCAGTGGTGCCACCAGGAGCAATGACAAGGAGCAGATCAAGGGCGCTCTTCCACAAGTTCAGCTTGTGGGTCGACAAGCTCCTAGAGGAAGATCGACAAAGAACATTGGGCCAGGAGTGCAAAGAAGAGTCCAAAGGCTTCTCAACAATGCAAGGGACTTCAGAGACTTGGGCTTTAGTAGCAAGAGAGGTCAAGGCCCAACGATTCCTAACCCTACCCCAAGTCGAAGACTAGGAGCAAGGCGCGTGCATGCCACAAGGTCGGCCACCTTCCATTTCTTGGCCGATAGGTAAGAATGGTAAGTTTTCGATTTACATACTTGCCTTTTCTGTTTTGCAGGGTAGGATTTAGAATGTTTACATTTTTGAGTCAAAGACAATTTAGGTAGAAGTCCTTTTTCAGTTATTCAGTTTTGTAATTTTTCCGTTTGTGCACTTTTGTAAGTTTTCCATTTTTCTTTGAGTCGACCCTAGAAGGTCAAGCTGTCGAGCATATTAATAAGGCTCCTTCCAGCATTGTAGTTCGACAACCTTTTTCTGATATTAATAAAGATCGAATTTTCTTCTAAAAGTTTTTTTCTCTCAAGAGACTTGTGCGCTTCGAACCTAGTCGAGACCAGCCCTCCTAGCTCTAAGTTTGTGATTTATCACGAGGTTCATCACCCCTCGTGTGGTTCACCTCACCCTTCCATCCATTACCAAACAGAAAACCCCCATCCAGAAGCTTAAGGTTGACTTTCTCACCTAATCTTCTCCAAACAGCCCACGCGCGTACAGCCTTGAATCGAGACTTGTATCATTTTGGTATCTCACCTAATCTTCTCCAAACAGCCCACGCGCGTACAGACTTGAATCTAGATTGTTTACATTTTTGAGTCAAAGACGTTTTAGGAATAGTTCCTTTTTCGGTTATGCACTTTTGTATATTTTCCACTTGTGCACTTTTGTAAACTTTCCGTCCAGCATTGTAGTTCAACAACCTTTTTGATATTAATAAAGTAGAACTTTCTTCCAACAAGCTTTCTCTCAAAAGAGACTTGTGCTTAGAATCTAGTCGTGACCAGCCCTCCTAGCTCTACGTTTGTGATTTATCACGAGGTTCATCACCCCTTGTGTGGTTCACCTCACCCTTCCATCCAATACCAAACCAAAAACCCCTATCCAAGAAGTGTGAGGTCGAGTTTCTCACCTAACCTTCTCCAAACAGCCCACACGCATCCAAGCCTTGAATCGAGGCTTGTGTCATTTTGGTATCAGAGCTTAAAGCTCCTAAACCAGGTTGTTTCTATCCTTTCACTAGTCTTGTTTTTAGTTCTTGCATTAGTTTAAGTCGCATTCAAGAAAAAATCAAAAAAATAACATCAAACTCCAAACCGAGTGCATCTAGCTTCTACGTGTATCACTAGGGTTTAGATTCACTTTTGCATTACAATTCACGTTTTCCTTTTTGCTTAAATTATATTTCCATTATTTTTAAGTTAAATTAAAATGAAAAGAAAAAGAAAATAGGAAAAATACCAAAAGAATTTGAATTGGACAGCTAGCACAAGTTGTCAAGAAAGTTTCCATTTTTCAAATCTTCCTATTTTTTCAAATCTTTCCTTTTTTCAGATTTTCCTTTTTGCATATTTTTCGAATTCTCTATATAAGCATCCTCCTAATCGATTCTAGGAGCAGGATAACTTGTTTTCTTCCTTGTAGTACGCAATGGGAGAAGAAAATAGAGATGCAGCCGAGGCCATGATGGCCATGTTCACCACCCTCCAAACACAACTCGCATCAATAGGCGAGAGCTTGGAACGCGTGGAGAGGCCTGTGAGATTCCAGGGCATAAGGCAGGTGAGAGCTGAGCAAGACCGTGCTGAGGGTCCTGAGCACCTTAGGACACGGCACAAACAGGAGGAACCCTAGCCAGAAGGAGATGAGGACGTGCAGCCTCATGACTATCACCCTAGGCCGAGAGGACCTCCACGGCAACCAGAGGCAGAAGGTGATGGCTTTGAGCCATATGGACATCACCAGAGACCTAGGATGCCTCCTAGACATCATGAGGATGGAGATGAACACGCCTACAACCGGGTAATTCATCCTGATGTAAGCTAACTCCTCCAAGTTTTGCAGGAAAAGTAGACCCCGAGGCTTACGTAGATTGGGAGAGAAGAATGGATCATATCTTCGATCATTACAACCAACCAGGGCCTGGGAGAGTCTCAATGGCAGTAGCACAACTCACGGACAATGCCCTCATCTGGTGGGATCATGAGGTATCTGACCGAATGATGAGGACATCAGGTCGTACATCCAGCCAGGAGACCAGACTGGCCGACCAGGAAGCTTGCCCGAGACAGCAAGACCATCTGGCGCGCCTGCCGGACCAGACAGTACCGCCGGACCCTCGACCTATAGGACCAGACCGGTCAACATCGCCGGCGGAGAGGCCCAAGCTTCCGGCACACTTGGTGGGGACGTGAATGACACCACCGGTCCCCCTGATGACACCGCCGACTCCGGGATCAACTTGGCCGGTCCTGAAGTCATTCTGGCCAGTACCGCGCACAATCCAGCCGGTACAGGCCGATCCAGCCGAGTACACGCGCACTTCCACTTCTACACAAGAGGACTCGGACCAAATGAGCTACCAGCTCCAGGACATGCACTTAGAGGAAGTATCTACACCAGTGGTACCTCCAGGAGCAATGACAAGAAGCAGATCAAGAGCACTCTTCCACAAATTCAGCTTATGGGTCGACAAGCTTCTAGAGGAAGAGCAGCTAAGGACAATGGGCCAGAAGAGCAAATTAGAGTCCAAAGGCTTCTCAACAACACAAGGAACATCAGAGACTTGGGCTTTAGTGGCAAGAGAGGTCAGGGCCCAAAGATATTTAACCCTACTCCAAGTCGAAGACTAGGAGCAAGCGCGTGCATGCCACAAGGACGGCCACCTTCCATTTCTTGGCCGTGAGGTGAGTTAAGGTAAGTTTACATTCGAATATATGCCTCTTTCTGTTTTGCAGGGTAGGATCTAGTTGCTTTACATTTTGAGTCAAGAACATTTTAGGAATAGGTCCTTTTTCGGTTATGCACTTTTGTATCTTTTCCTTTTGTGCACTTTTGTAAACTTTCCTTTTCTTTATTTGTGTCGACCCTAGAAGGTCAAGCTGTCGAGCATATTAATAAGGCTCCTTCCAGCATTGTAGTTCGACAACCTTTTTGATTATTAATAAAGTAGAACTTTTTCCCTACGAGCTTTCTCTCAAGAGAGACTTGTGCGCTTAGAACCTAGTTGAGACCAGCCCTCCTAGCTCTAAGTTTGTGATTTATCACGAGGTTCATCACCCTCGTGTGGTTCACTTCACCCTTCCATCGTTTACCAACCAGAAAACCTCTATCCAGAAGCCTAAGGTTGAGTTTCTCACCTAATCTTCTACAAACAGCCCACGCGCATCCAAGCCTTGAATCGAGGCTTGTATCATTTTGGTATCAGAGCTTAAAGCTCCTAAACCAGGTTGTTTCTATCCTTTTGCTTGTCTTATTTCTAGTTCTTGCATTAGTTTAAGTCGCATTCAAGAAAAATCAAAAAAGAACATCAAACTCCAAACCGAGTGCATCTAGCCTCCTACGTGTATCACTAGGGTTTAGATTCACTTTTTGCATTGCATACACGTTTTCCTTTTTGTTTAATTCATATTTCCATTAGTTTTAAGTTAAATTAAAAAGAAAAAAAAAAGAAAAAGAAAATAGGAAAATACAAAAGAATTCGAATTGGACAGCTAGCACAAGTTGTCTAGGAAGTTTCCTTTTTTTCGAATTTCCTTTCCTTAGGATTTTCCTTTTGCATTTTTTCGAAATCCCATATAAAAAGAAACTCTCCTAATAATTTAGGAGCACCCTAATTGTCTTCTTTCTTTGTAGCACACATGGGAGAAGAGAATAGAGACGCAGCTGAAGCCATGATGGCCATGTTCACCACACTCCAAACACAACTCGCATCCATAGGCGAGAGGTTGGAGCGCGTGGAGAGACCAGTAAGATTCCAGGCCATAAGGCACGTGAGAGCTGAGCCAGATCGTCCTGAGGGTCCTGAGTACCTTAGGACACGGCACTTACAGGAGGAACCCCAGCCAGATGGAGATGAGGACACGCAACCTCATAACTATCACCATAGGCCGAGAGGACCTCCACGGCAACCAGAGGCAGAAGATGATGGATTTGAGCCATATGGTCTTCACCAGAGACCAAGAATGCCTCCTAGACGTCATGAGGATGGAGATGAACACACCTATAACCGGGTAATTCATCCTGATGTTAAACTAACTCCTCCAACCTTTGCAGGAAAAGTAGACCCCGAGGCTTACCTAGATTGGGAGAAGCGAATGGATCATATCTTTGATCACTACAACCAACCAGAACCTAGGAGAGTCTCAATGGCAGTAGCACAACTCACGGACAATGCCCTCATCTGGTGGGATCGTGAGGTATCTGACAGAAGGAGGAAGAGAATGAGGCCCGTAGACTCATGGGTCGACATGGAAGACCTCATGCGACAAAGGTATGTTCCAGCTTACTTTCATAGGGATTTGCAACGACGTTTTCGTACTCTTAAGCAGGGTACCAGATCAGTATAGGAGTACTATGAAGAGTTCGAGAGGTTAAGGAACAGATTGGAGCTCAATGATGATGAAGAAGCATTGATGGCACAATTCTTGGATGGACTCCAAGAAAGGATCAGCTGCAAGGTGGAAAGGCAAATCTACAACGACTTCAAGGACTTGTTCCACCTATCTGTGCAAGCTGAACAGCACATCAAACGTAAGAGCCAAGACATCCGCAGCAAGCCTAAGACACCTTGGGCACCAAGCAACATGCCTAAGACCGTAGACAAAGGCAAAAGCGTAGAGATCGAGTCAAGGTTGAAGACCAAGCCTCCTGAACCCACCTGTGACCAGAGAGAGCCTGGTAAGTCTTCTAACCCCCAAAGATCACGTGACATAACTTGTTTCAAGTGCAGGGGACGTGGACACATCTCAAGGGAGTGCCCAAACAACCGAGTCATGCTGATTACGGAGGCAGGAGAATATGAGTCCCAAGATGAAGAGGACTATGAACTAGAAGGAGAATATGGTGACATTGAGTACCCTTATGTGGGGGAAGTGCTGGTCACTAGACGTATCCTCAGTGCAATGGTGGATCCTTCAGAGACCATCCAAAGGGAGAACATCTTCCACAGCCGTTGCACCATCAAGGGAAAGGTATGTAACCTCATCATAGATGGTGGTTCTTGCACTAACGTTGCTAGTGCGTATATGGTTGATAAGCTAGGTCTAGAGAGGACACGGCATCCTCGACCATATAAACTGAGATGGCTTGATGACAAAGTGGAGCTCAAGATTCATGAGCAAGTCACTGTGCCATTCAGTGTGGGCAAGTATCAAGACCAAGTCGTGTGCTACGTGGTGCCCATGCAAGCTGGCCATCTTCTGCTAGGAAGACCATGGCAGTTTGACAAAGAGACCAGGCATGATGGCAGAACCAATCTCTACACCTTCGTGCATGACAAGAGGAAGGTCAGCCTAGCTCCTCTTACACCTGCCCAAGTACATGAGCTACAACTCCAAATGAGTAAGGAAAAGAAACTTGTCAAGTCTAACTTTCTTATTCAACCTAGTCATGTCTGGAGAGCTTTGGCCTCGAAGGACTCAATGTTACTAATGGTTTTCAAGGAAGTGTTGAGTATAGAACAGGGACAGGTAGAGCTACCTCATGAAGTAGCAACTCTCCTCAACAAATTCCAGGATGTATTTCCAGAGGAGATACCAGCAGGCTTGCCTCCTTTACGTGGCATAGAACTAGTGCCCGGAGCAGCCCTGCCCAACCGACCAGCCTACCGGATGAGTCCAGAGGAGTCCAAAGAGCTTGAGAAGCAAGTCAAGGAGCTCCTGGAGAAAGGATATGTTCGAGAGAGCCTCAGTCCATGTGCTGTACCAGTGCTGCTAGTGCCCAAGAAGGATGGGACTTGGCGCATGTGTGTGGACTGCTGAGCCATCAACAACATCACAGTCAAGTATAGGCATCCAATACCACGACTGGATGACATGCTAGATGAGCTGAGTGGAGCCACGGTCTTCTCCAAGATAGACCTCAAAAGTGGATACCACCAGGTAAGAATGAAGGAAGGTGATGAGTGGAAAGCTGCTTTCAAGACAAAGCAAGGGCTCTACGAGTGGACAGTCATGCCATTTGGCTTGACTAATGCCCCAAGCACCTTCATGCGCCTTATGAACCAAGTTCTTAGGGCGTACATCAGTAAGTTTGTGGTAGTTTATTTTGATGACATACTTGTTTATAGTAAGTGCCTACGGGAACACCTCACACATCTTGAGATGGTCCTTAAAACCCTTCGACAAGAAGAACTTTATGCCAATCTCAAGAAGTGCACCTTTTGTACTGATAAGCTTGTCTTTTTAGGTTTTGTTGTGAGTTCACAGGGCCTACAGGTTGATGAGGAGAAGATTCGAGCCATACAAGAATGGCCAACACCAGGAAACATCAGCCAAGTAAGGAGCTTCCACGGACTGGCCAGTTTCTATAGGAGATTCGTGCCCAACTTCAGCAGTATTGCCTCACCACTGACGGCAGTAGTGAAGAAGAACGTGGGATTCAGCTGGGGAGAAGCTCAGGAGAAGGCATTCCAGGCCTTGAAGGACAGCCTTACATACGCACCAGTGCTAGTCCTTCCCGACTTCAACAAGACGTTTGAAGTGGAGTGTGATGCCTCTGGAATAGGCATAGGAGCAGTGTTAACCCAAGGAGGGAGACCAGTGGCATACTTCAGTGAGAAGCTAGGAGGTGCCTCACTGAACTACCCCACTTATGACAAGGAGCTCTATGCCCTTGTCCGAGCATTGGAGACTTGGCAGCATTACTTGCTGTCCAAGGAGTTTGTGATCCACACTGATCACGAGACTCTCAAACACCTCAGAGGGCAAACCAATCTCAAGAGGAGACATGCCAGGTGGATGGAGTTCATAGAGACCTTCCCATACATCATCAAGTACAAGAAGGGCAAAGATAATGTGGTAGCCGATGCACTATCAAGGAGGTTTGCCTTGATATCGACCATGGAGGCAAAGGTCCTAGGATTGGAGCACATCAAGGATCTATACAAGGATGATCCTGACCTTGCTGAGAGCTACAAGGAGTGTAGCACAGGGAGTCATGGCAAATTCTACATCATTGAGGGATTCTTGTTCCGAGAAAGAAGGCTGTGCATACCACAAGGATCACTAAGGGAGCTTATCATCCGAGAAGCTCATGGAGGAGGACTCATGGGCCACTTTGGTGTCGACAAGACTCTAGCAGTGGTCAGGGAGCACTTCTACTGGCCACACATCAAGAGGACAGTAGAAGCACATTGTGCAAGATGCATTACTTGCAAGAAGGCAAAGTCCCGAGTGCAACCTCACGGGTTGTATCTCCCACTGCCCATACCAACACATCCATGGGTGGACATATCGATGGATTTTGTTCTAGGTCGGCCCAAGATCAACCACAAAGATGCAATCTTTGTAGTGGTGGACAGATTCTCCAAGATGGCACATTTCATCCCATGTGCCAATGTCAATGATGCCACACAAACAACTGAGTTGTTCTTCAGGGAGATAGTACGGCTTCATGGAGTGCCAAGGACCATCGTATCAGATAGGGACACCAAGTTCCTCAGCCATTTCTGGAGGACCCTTTGGAGAAAACTAGGCACGAAGCTACTCTTCTCAACCACTTGCCATCCTCAAACCGATGGCCAAACTGAAGTTGTCAACAGGACACTATCAACCCTTCTCAGGACTACACTAGGGAAGAACCTAAAGACTTGGGTGGAGTGCCTGCCATTCATTGAGTTCGCCTACAACCGAGCCGTGCACTCAGCAACCAAGAAGACACCATTTGAAGTGGTATACGGTTTCAACCCTCTCACCCCATTGGAGCAAACACCACTGCCACCAGCTGAAATGACCAACCTCAACGGAGCATCCAAAGCAGAGTTCATAAGGAGGTTACACCAGAAGGTAGCAGAAAACTTGGAGAAGAGGACCGGACAGTACGTGACTCATGCCAACAAAGGAAGAAAGGAGGTGATCTTTCAACCAGGCGATTGGGTGTGGCTACACCTACGGCAGGAGAGGTTCCCAAACCTAAGGAGTTCCAAGCTAGCACCAAGAGGAGATGGACCCTTCAGAGTGCTCGAGAGGATCAACAACAACACCTACCGGATCGAGCTTCCAGGTGAGTTTAATGTGTCCAATACGTTCAATGTTACTGACTTGGCCCCTTTCCATGCAGATGATCCAGTTTTGAGGACAAAACCTACTGAAGAGGGAGGGAATGATGAGGACATCAGGTTGTACATCCAGCCAGGAGACCAGACTGGCCGACCAGGAAGCTTGCCCGAGACAGCAGGACCATCTGGCGCGCCTGCCGGACCAGACAGTACCGCCGGTCCTTCGACCTATAGGACCAGACCGGTCAACATCGCCGGCGGAGAGGCCCAAGCTTCCGGCACACTTGGTGGGGACGTGAGTGACACCGTCGGTCCCTCTGATGACACCGCCGACTCCGGGATCAACTTGGCCGGTCCTGAAGTCATTCCGGCCAGTACCGCGCACAATCCAGCCGGTACAGGCCATCCAGCCGAGTACACGCACACTTCCACTTCTACACAAGAGGACTCGGACCAAATGAGCTACCAGCTCCAGGACATGCACTTAGAGGAAGTATCTACACCAGTGGTACCTCCAGGAGCAATGACAAGAAGCAGATCAAGAGCACTCTTCCACAAATTCAGCTTATGGGTCGACAAGCTTCTAGAGGAAGAGCAGCTAAGGACAATGGGCCAGAAGAGCAAATTAGAGTCCAAAGGCTTCTCAACAACACAAGGAACATCAGAGACTTGGGCTTTAGTGGCAAGAGAGGTCAGGGCCCAAAGATATTTAACCCTACTCCAAGTCGAAGACTAGGAGCAAGGTGCTGCATGCCACAAGGACGGCCACCTTCCATTTCTTGGCCGTGAGGTGAGTTAAGGTAAGTTTACATTCGAATATATGCCTCTTTCTGTTTTGCAGGGTAGGATCTAGTTGCTTTACATTTTGAGTCAAGAACATTTTAGGAATAGGTCCTTTTCGGTTATGCACTTTTGTATCTTTTCCTTTTGTGCACTTTTGTAAACTTTCCTTTTTCTTTATTTGTGTCGACCCTAGAAGGTCAAGCTGTCGAGCATATTAATAAGGCTCCTTCCAGCATTGTAGTTCGACAACCTTTTTGATTATTAATAAAGTAGAACTTTTTCCCTACGAGCTTTCTCTCAAGAGAGACTTGTGCGCTTAAAACCTAGTTGAGACCAGCCCTCCTAGCTCTAAGTTTGTGATTTATCACGAGGTTCATCACCCCTCGTGTGGTTCACTTCACCCTTCCACCGTTTACCAACCAGAAAACCTCTATCCAGAAGCCTAAGGTCGAGTTTCTCACCTAATCTTCTACAAACAGCCCACGCGCATCCAAGCCTTGAATCGAGGCTTGTATCATTTTGGTATCAGAGCTTAAAGCTCCTAAACCAGGTTGTTTCTATCCTTTTGCTTGTCTTATTTCTAGTTCTTGCATTAGTTTAAGTCGCATTCAAGAAAAATCAAAAAAGAACATCAAACTCCAAACCGAGTGCATCTAGCCTCCTACGTGTATCACTAGGGTTTAGATTCACTTTTTGCATTGCATACACGTTTTCCTTTTTGTTTAATTCATATTTCCATTAGTTTTAAGTTAAATTAAAAAGAAAACAAAAGAAAAGAAAAGAAAATAGGAAAATACACAAAAGAATTCGAATTGGACAGCTAGCACAAGTTGTCTAGGAAGTTTCCTTTTTTTCGAATTTCCTTTCCTTAGGATTTTCCTTTTTGCATTTTTTTCAAATCCCATATAAAACGAAACTCTCCTAATAATTTAGGAGCACCCTAATTGTCTTCTTTCTTTGTAGCACACATGGGAGAAGAGAATAGAGACGCAGCTGAAGCCATGATGGCCATGTTCACCACACTCCAAACACAACTCGCATCCATAGGCGAGAGGTTGGAGCGCGTGGAGAGACCAGTAAGATTCCAGGCCATAAGACACGTGAGAGCTGAGCCAGATCGTCCTGAGGGTCCTGAGTACCTTAGGACACGGCACTTACAGGAGGAACCCCAGCCAGATGGAGATGAGGACACGCAACCTCATAACTATCACCATAGGCCGAGAGGACCTCCACGGCAACCAGAGGCAGAAGATGATGGATTTGAGCCATATGGTCTTCACCAGAGACCAAGAATGCCTCCTAGACGTCATGAGGATGGAGATGAACACACCTATAACCGGGTAATTCATCCTGATGTTAAACTAACTCCTCCAACCTTTTTAGGAAAAGTAGACCCCGAGGCTTACCTAGATTGGGAGAAGCGAATGGATCATATCTTTGATCACTACAACCAACCAGGACCTAGGAGAGTCTCAATGGCAGTAGCAAAACTCACGGACAATGCCCTCATCTGGTGGGATCGTGAGGTATCTGACAGAAGGAGGAAGAGAATGAGGCCCGTAGACTCATGGGTCGACATGGAAGACCTCATGCGACAAAGGTATGTTCCAGCTTACTTTCATAGGGATTTGCAACGACGTTTTCGTACTCTTAAGCAGGGTACCAGATCAGTATAGGAGTACTATGAAGAGTTCGAGAGGTTAAGGAACAGATTGGAGCTCAATGATGATGAAGAAGCATTGATGGCACAATTCTTGGATGGACTCCAAGAAAGGATCAGCTGCAAGGTGGAAAGGCAAATCTACAACGACTTCAAGGACTTGTTCCACCTATCTGTGCAAGCTGAACAGCACATCAAACGTAAGAGCCAAGACATCCGCAGCAACCCTAAGACACCATGGGCACCAAGCAACATGCCTAAGACCGTAGACAAAGGCAGAAGTAGAGATCGAGTCAAGGTTGAAGAGCAAGCCTCCAGAACCCACCCGTGACCAGAGAGAGCCTGGTAAGTCTTCTAACCCCCAAAGATCACGTGACCTAACTTGTTTCAAGTGCAGGGGACGTGGACACATCTCAAGGGAGTGCCCAAACAACCGAGTCATGCTGATTACGGAGGCAGGAGAATATGAGTCCCAAGATGAAGAGGACTATGAACCAGAAGGAGAATATGGTGACATTGAGTACCCTGATGTGGGGGAAGTGCTGGTCACTAGACGTATCCTCAGTGCAATGGTGGATCCTTCAGAGACCATCCAAAGGGAGAACATCTTCCACAGCCGTTGCACCATCAAGGGAAAGGTATGTAACCTCATCATAGATGGTGGTTCTTGCACTAACGTTGCTAGTGCGTATATGGTTGATAAGCTAGGTCTAGAGAGGACACGGCATCCTCGACCCTATAGACTGAGGTGGCTCGGTGACAAAGTGGAGCTCAAGATTCATGAGCAAGTCACTGTGCCGTTCAGTGTGGGCAAGTACCAAGACCAAGTCGTGTGCGACGTGGTGCCCATGCAAGCTGGCCATCTTCTACTAGGAAGACCATGGCAGTTTGACAAAGAGACCAGGCACGATGGCCGAACCAATCTCTACACCTTCGTGCATGACAAGAGAAAGGTCAGCCTAGCTCCTCTTACACCTGCCCAAGTACATGAGCTACAACTCCAAATGAGTAAGGAAAAGAAACTTGTCAAGTCTAACTTTCTTATTCAACCTAGTCATGTCCGGAGAGCTTTGGCCTCGAAGGACTCAATGTTACTAATGGTTTTCAAGGAAGTGTTGAGTATAGAACAGGGACAGGTAGAGCTACCTCATGAAGTAGCAACTCTCCTCAACAAATTCCAGGATGTATTTCCAGAGGAGATACCAGCAGGCTTGCCTCCTTTACGTGGCATAGAACTAGTGCCCGGAGCAGCCCTGCCCAACCGACCAGCCTACCGGATGAGTCCAGAGGAGTCCAAAGAGCTTGAGAAGCAAGTCAAGGAGCTCCTGGAGAAAGGATATGTTCGAGAGAGCCTCAGTCCATGTGCTGTACCAGTGCTGCTAGTGCCCAAAAAGGATGGGACTTGGCGCATGTGTGTGGACTGCTGAGCCATCAACAACATCACAGTCAAGTATAGGCATCCAATACCACGACTGGATGACATGCTAGATGAGCTGAGTGGAGCCACGGTCTTCTCCAAGATAGACCTCAAAAGTGGATACCACCAGGTAAGAATGAAGGAAGGTGATGAGTGGAAAGCTGCTTTCAAGACAAAGCAAGGGCTCTACGAGTGGACAGTCATGCCATTTGGCTTGACTAATGCCCCAAGCACCTTCATGCGCCTTATGAACCAAGTTCTTAGGGCGTACATCAGTAAGTTTGTGGTAGTTTATTTTGATGACATACTTGTTTATAGTAAGTGCCTACGGGAACACCTCACACATCTTGAGATGGTCCTTAAAACCCTTCGACAAGAAGAACTTTATGCCAATCTCAAGAAGTGCACCTTTTGTACTGATAAGCTTGTCTTTTTAGGTTTTGTTGTGAGTTCACAGGGCCTACAGGTTGATGAGGAGAAGATTCGAGCCATACAAGAATGGCCAACACCAGGAAACATCAGCCAAGTAAGGAGCTTCCACGGACTGGCCAGTTTCTATAGGAGATTCGTGCCCAACTTCAGCAGTATTGCCTCACCACTGACGGCAGTAGTGAAGAAGAACGTGGGATTCAGCTGGGGAGAAGCTCAGGAGAAGGCATTCCAGGCCTTGAAGGACAGCCTTACATACGCACCAGTGCTAGTCCTTCCCGACTTCAACAAGACGTTTGAAGTGGAGTGTGATGCCTCTGGAATAGGCATAGGAGCAGTGTTAACCCAAGGAGGGAGACCAGTGGCATACTTCAGTGAGAAGCTAGGAGGTGCCTCACTGAACTACCCCACTTATGACAAGGAGCTCTATGCCCTTGTCCGAGCATTGGAGACTTGGCAGCATTACTTGCTGTCCAAGGAGTTTGTGATCCACACTGATCACGAGACTCTCAAACACCTCAGAGGGCAAACCAATCTCAAGAGGAGACATGCCAGGTGGATGGAGTTCATAGAGACCTTCCCATACATCATCAAGTACAAGAAGGGCAAAGATAATGTGGTAGCCGATGCACTATCAAGGAGGTTTGCCTTGATATCGACCATGGAGGCAAAGGTCCTAGGATTGGAGCACATCAAGGATCTATACAAGGATGATCCTGACCTTGCTGAGAGCTACAAGGAGTGTAGCACAGGGAGTCATGGCAAATTCTACATCATTGAGGGATTCTTGTTCCGAGAAAGAAGGCTGTGCATACCACAAGGATCACTAAGGGAGCTTATCATCCGAGAAGCTCATGGAGGAGGACTCATGGGCCACTTTGGTGTCGACAAGACTCTAGCAGTGGTCAGGGAGCACTTCTACTGGCCACACATCAAGAGGACAGTAGAAGCACATTGTGCAAGATGCATTACTTGCAAGAAGGCAAAGTCCCGAGTGCAACCTCACGGGTTGTATCTCCCACTGCCCATACCAACACATCCATGGGTGGACATATCGATGGATTTTGTTCTAGGTCTGCCCAAGATCAACCACAAAGATGCAATCTTTGTAGTGGTGGACAGATTCTCCAAGATGGCACATTTCATCCCATGTGCCAATGTCAATGATGCCACACAAACAACTGAGTTGTTCTTCAGGGAGATAGTACGGCTTCATGGAGTGCCAAGGACCATCGTATCAGATAGGGACACCAAGTTCCTCAGCCATTTCTGGAGGACCCTTTGGAGAAAACTAGGCACGAAGCTACTCTTCTCAACCACTTGCCATCCTCAAACCGATGGCCAAACTGAAGTTGTCAACAGGACCCTATCAACTCTTCTCAGAACAACACTAGGGAAGAACCTAAAGACTTGGGTGGAGTGCCTGCCATTCATTGAGTTCGCCTACAACCGAGCCGTGCACTCAGCAACCAAGAAGACACCATTTGAAGTGGTATACGGTTTCAACCCTCTCACCCCATTGGAGCAAACACCACTGCCACCAGCTGAAATGACCAACCTCAACGGAGCATCCAAAGCAGAGTTCATAAGGAGGTTACACCAGAAGGTAGCAGAAAACTTGGAGAAGAGGACCGGACAGTACGTGACTCATGCCAACAAAGGAAGAAAGGAGGTGATCTTTCAACCAGGCGATTGGGTGTGGCTACACCTACGGCAGGAGAGGTTCCCAAACCTAAGGAGTTCCAAGCTAGCACCAAGAGGAGATGGACCCTTCAGAGTGCTCGAGAGGATCAACAACAACACCTACCGGATCGAGCTTCCAGGTGAGTTTAATGTGTCCAATACGTTCAATGTTACTGACTTGGCCCCTTTCCATGCAGATGATCCAGTTTTGAGGACAAAACCTACTGAAGAGGGAGGGAATGATGAGGACATCAGGTTGTACATCCAGCCAGGAGACCAGACTGGCCGACCAGGAAGCTTGCCCGAGACAGCAGGAACATCTGGCGCGCCTGCCGGACCAGACAGTACCGCCGGACCTTCGACCTATAGGACCAGACCGGTCAACATCGCCGGCGGAGAGGCCCAAGCTTCCGGCACACTTGGTGGGGACGTGAGTGACACCGTCGGTCCCTCTGATGACACCGCCGACTCCGGGATCAACTTGGCCGGTCCTGAAGTCATTCCGGCCAGTACCGCGCACAATCCAGCCGGTACAGGCCATCCAGCCGAGTACACGCACACTTCCACTTCTACACAAGAGGACTCGGACCAAATGAGCTACCAGCTCCAGGACATGCACCTAGAAGAAGTATCTACACCAGTGGTACCTCCTGGAGCAATGACAAGAAGCAGATCAAGAGCACTTTTCCACAAATTCAGCTTATGGGTCGACAAGCTCCTAGAGGAAGAGCAGCTAAGGACAATGGGCCAGAAGAGCAAATTAGAGTCCAAAGGCTTCTCAACAACACAAGGAACATCAGATACTTGGGCTTTAGTGGCAAGAGAGGTCAGGGCCCAAAGATATTTAACCCTACTCCAAGTCGAAGACTAGGAGCAAGGCGTGTGCATGCCACAAGGACGGCCACCTTCCATTATTTGGCCGTGAGGTGAGTTAAGGTAAGTTTACATTCGAATATATGCCTCTTTCTGTTTTGCAGGGTAGGATCTAGTTGCTTTACATTTTTGAGTCAAGAACATTTTAGGAATAGGTCCTTTTTCGGTTATGCACTTTTGTATCTTTTCCTTTTGTGCACTTTTGTAAACTTTCCTTTTTCTTTATTTGTGTCGACCCTAGAAGGTCAAGCTGTCGAGCATATTAATAAGGCTCCTTCCAGCATTGTAGTTCGACAACCTTTTTGATTATTAATAAAGTAGAACTTTTTCCCTACGAGCTTTCTCTCAAGAGAGACTTGTGCGCTTAGAACCTAGTTGAGACCAGCCCTCCTAGCTCTAAGTTTGTGATTTATCACGAGGTTCATCACCCCTCGTGTGGTTCACTTCACCCTTCCACCGTTTACCAACCAGAAAACCTCTATCCAGAAACCTAAGGTCGAGTTTCTCACCTAATCTTCTACAAACAGCCCACGCGCATCCAAGCCTTGAATCGAGGCTTGTATCACCGAAGTAGGAAAAGAATGAGGCCCGTAGACTCATTGGTCGACATGAAAGATCTCATGCGACAAAGGTTTGTTCCACCTTACTTTCATAGAGATTTGCAACGAAGTTTTCGTACTCTTAAGCAGGGTACCAGATCAGTAGAGGAGTACTATGAAGAGTTTGAAAGGCTAAGGAACAGGCTGGAACTCAATGGCGATGAGGAAGCTTTGATGGCAAAATTCTTGGATGGACTCCAAGAAAGAATCAGCCGCAAGGTGGAAAGGCAAATCTACAATGAATTCAAAGACTTGTTCCACCTATCTGTCCAGGCTGAGCAGCACATCAAACGTAAGAGCCAAGACATCCGCAGCAAGCCTAAGACGCCTTGGGCACCAAGCAACATTCCCAAGCCCGTAGACAAAGGCAAAGGCATAGAGATTGAGTCAAGGTTCAAGAGCAAGCCTCTTGAGCCAACCCGTGACCAGAGAGAGCCTAGTAAATCCTCTAATCCTCAAAGATCCTGTGACATCACTTGTTTCAAGTGTAGGGGTCGTGGACACATCTCAAGGGAGTGCCCAAACAACCAGGTCATGCTGATTACGGAGGCTGGAGAGTATGAGTCCCAAGATGAAGAGGACTATGAACCAGAAGGACAATACGGTGACATTGAGTACCCTGATGTGGGGGAAGTGCTGGTCACTAGACGCATACTCAGTGCAATGGTGGATCCCTCAGAGATCATCCATAGGGAGAACATCTGCCACAGCCGTTGCACCATCAAGGGCAAGGTATGTAACCTCATCATAGATGGTGGTTCTTGCACTAACGTTACTAGTGCATACATGGTTGATAAGCTAGGACTAGAGAAGACAAGGCATCCTCGACCATATAGATTGAGATGGCTCGATGACGAAGTGAAGCTCAAGATCCACGAGCAAGTCACTGTGCCATTCAGTGTGAGCAAGTACCAAGACCTAGTCGTGTGCGACGTGGTGCCCATGCAAGCTGGCCATCTTCTGCTAGGAAGGCCATGGCAGTTTGACAAAGAGACCAGGCATGATGGCCTAACCAATCTCTACACTTTTGTGCATGACAAAAGAAAGGTCAGCTTGGCTCCCCTTACACCTGTCCAGGTACAGGAGCTACAACTCCAAATGAGTAAGGAAAAGAAACTTATCAAGTCTAATTTTCTTATTCAACCAAGCCATGTCCGGAGAGCTTTAGCCTCGAAGGATTAAATGTTACTAATGGTCTTCAAAGAGATTTTGAGTATAGAACAAGAACAGGTAGAGCTACCTCGTGAAGTAGCAACTCTCCTCAACAAGTTCCAGGACGTGTTCCCAGAGGAGATACCAGCAGGCTTGCCTCCCTTACGTTGCATAGAGCACCAGATTGACCTAGTGCCCGGAGCAGCCCTGCCCAACCGGCCAGCCTACTGGATTAGTCCAGAGGAGTCCAAGGAGCTTGAGAAGCAAGTCAAGGAGCTCCTGGAGAAAGGCTATGTTCGAGAGAGCCTCAGTCCATGTGCCGTACCAGTGCTGCTAGTGCCCAAGAAGGATGGGACTTGGCGAATGTGCGTGGACTGCCGAGCAATCAACAACATCACAGTCAAGTACCGGCATCTGATACCACGGCTGGAAAACATGCTAGATGAGCTGAGTGGAGCCACGGTCTTCTCCAAGATAGACCTCAAGAGTGGATACCACCAGGTCAGGATGAAGGAAGGTGATGAATGGAAGAATGCTTTCAAGACAAAGCAGGGGCTCTACGAGTGGACAGTCATGCCATTCGGCTTGACTAATGGCCCAAGCACCTTCATGCGCCTTATGAACCAAGTTCTTAGGGCGTACATCAGTAAGTTCATTGTAGTTTATTTCGACGACATTTTAGTTGACAGTAAGTGTTTAAGAGATCACCTTACACATCTTGAGATGGTACTTAAAACCCTTCGACAAAAAGAGCTTTATGCCAATCTCAAAAAGTGCACCTTTTGTACTGATAAACTTGTATTCTTAGGTTTTGTTGTAAATTCACAGGGTCTACAGGTTGATGAGGAGAAGATCCGAGCCATACAAGAACGGCCAACGCCGAGCAACATCAGCCAAGTGAGGAGTCTCTACACCAGTAGTGCCACCAGGAGCAATGACAAGGAACAGATCAAGAGCACTCTTCCACAAGTTCAGCTTATGGGTCGACAAGCTCCTAGAGGAAGATCGACTAAGGACAATGAGCCAGAAGTGCAAAGAAGAGTCCAAAGGCTTCTCAGCAATGCAAGGGACTTCAGAGACTTGGATTGGCAAGAGAGGTCAGGGCCCAAAGATTCATAACCCTACTCCAAGTCGAAGACTAGGAGCAAGGCGCGTGCATGCCACAAGGACGGCCACCTTCCATTGCTTGGCCATGAGGTAAGAAAGGTAAGTTTTCAATTCGAATATATGCCTCTCTCTGGTTTGCAGGGTAGGATCTAGATTGTTTACATTTTTGAGTCAAAGACATTTTAGGAATAGGTCCTTTTTCGGTTATTCACTTTTGTATATTTTCCATTTGTGCACTTTTGTAAACTTTCCTTTTCTTTCTTTGAGTCGACCCTAGAAGGTCAAGCTGTTGAGCATATTAATAAGGCTCCTTCCAGCATTGTAGTTCAACAACTTTTTTGATATTAATAAAGTAGAACTTTTTTCCAACACGCTTTCTCTCAAAAGAGACTTGTGCGCTTAGAATGTAGTCGAGACCAGCCCTCCTAGCTCTAAGTTTGTGATTTATCACGAGGTTCATCACCCCAGGTGTGGTTCACCTCACCCTTCCATCCAATACCAAACCAAAAACCCCTATCCAAGAAGTCTAAGGTCGAGTTTCTCACCTAACCTTCTCCAAACAGCCCACGCGCATCCAAGCCTTGAATCGAGGCTTGTATCAAGTAGTCTACGGCTTCAACCCCCTAACACCCCTGGAGCAAATGCCACTGCCACCAGCACAGATGACCAACCTCAACGGAGCATCCAAAGTGGAGTTCTTCAAGAGGATACACCAGAAGGTAGCAGAAAATTTGGAGAAGAGGACCAGGCAGTACGTGACCCACGCCAACAAAGGGAGAAGGGAGATGATTTTTCAACCATGCGATTGGGTGTGGCTACACCTACGGCAAGAGAGGTTCCCTAACCTAAGGAGTTCCAAGCTGTCCCCAAAAGGGATGGACCATTCAGAGTACTGGAGAGGATCAACAACAACGCCTACCGGATCGAGCTTACAGGTGAGTTCAATGTGTCTAACACATTCAATGTAACAGATTTAGCTCCTTTCCTTGCTGATGAACCAGATTTGAGGTCAAAACCTGCTGAAGGGGGAGGGGATGATGAGAGCATCAGATCATATGGCCGGGCAGGAGATCAATCTGGCCGACCAGAGTGCTTGCCCAAGACAGGCGGGCCATTTGGCGCGCCTGCCGGCCCAAGCGGTACCGCCGGGCCTACGACCAGCCGGGCCGGACCAATCAATCTTTCCGGCAGAGAGGCCCAAACCTCCGGACAAACTGGCGGTGATGTGGATGACACCGCCGGCCCAATTAGGGACGCCGCCGGCTCCGGGATCAACTTGGCCGGCTCCGATGACAATACGGCCAGCACCTCGCACATTCCAGCCGGTACAGCCGATCCAGCCGATTGCACCAGCATTTCATCATCTACACAAAGAGACTCGGACCAGATAAGCTACCAGCTTCAATACATGCATCTAGATGAACTTTCTACACCAGTTGTGCCACCAGGAGCAATGACAAGGAGCAGATCAAGGGCGCTCTTCCAAAAGTTCAGCTTGTGGGTCGACAAGCTCCTAGAGGATGATCGACAAAGAACATTGGGCCAAGAGTGCAAAGAAGAGTCCAAAGACTTCTCAACAATGCAAGGGACTTCAGAGACTTGGGCTTTAGTAGCAAGAGAGGTGATACAAGCCTTGATTCAAGGATGTATGCGCATGGGCTGTTTGTAGAAGATTAGGTGAGAAATTCAACCTTAGGCTTCTGGATGGGGGTTTTCTGGTTGGTAAAAGATGGAAGGGTGAAGTGAACCACACGAGGGGTGATGAACCTCGTGATAAATCACAAACTTAGAGCTAGGAGGGCTGGTCTCAACTAGGTTCTAAGCGCACAAGCTTCTTTGAGAGAATAACTTGTAAAGAAAATTCGATCTTTATTAATTAGCAAAAAGGTTGTCGAACTACAATGCTGGAAGGAGCCTTATTAATATGCTCGACAGCTTGACCTTCTAGGGTCGACTCAAATAAAGAAAAGGAAAGTTTACAAAAGTGCACAAAAGGAAAAAAATACAAAAGTGTATAACCGAAAAAGGACCTATTCCTAAAATGTTCTTGACTCAAAAATGTAAAGCAACTAGATCCTACCCTGCAAAACAGAAAGAGGCATATATTCGAATGTAAACTTACCTTAACTCACCTCACGGCCAAGAAATGGAAGGTGGCCATCCTTGTGGCATGCACGCGCCTTGCTCCTAGTCTTCGACTTGGAGTAGGGTTAAGAAGCTCTGGGCCCTGACCTCTCTTGCCACTAAAGCCCAAGTCTCTGATGTCCCTTGTGTTGTTGAGAAGCTATTGGACTCTTCTTTGTACTTTTGACCCATTGTCCTTAGTCGATCTTCCTCTATGAGCTTGTCGACCCATAGGCTGAATTTGTGGAAGAGTGCCCTTGATCTGCTTCTTGTCATTGCTCCTTGAGGTACCACTGGTGTTTAGACTTCCTCTAAGTGCATGTCCTGGAGCTGGTAGCTCATTTGGTCCGAGTCCTCTTGTGTAGAAGTGGAAGTGCGCGTGTACTCGGCTGGATTGGCTGTACCGGCTGGATTGTGTGCGGTACTGGCCGGAATGACTTCAGGACCGGCCAAGTTGATCCCGGAGTCGGCGGTGTCATCAGAGGGACCGGCGGTGTCACCGGCGGTGTCATTCACGTCCCCACCAAGTGTGCCGGAAGCTTGGGCCTCTCCGCCGGCAATGTTGACCGGTCTGGTCCTATAGGTCGAGGGTCCGGCGGTACTGTCTGGTCCGGCAGGCGCGCCAGATGGTCCTACTGTCTCGGGCAAGCTTCCTGGTCGGCCAGTCTGGTCTCCTGGCTGGATGTACAACCTGATGTCCTCATCATTCCCTCCCTCTTCAGTAGGTTTTGTCCTCAAAACTGGATCATCTGCATGGAAAGGGGCCAAGTCAGTAACATTGAACGTATTGGACACATTAAACTCACCTGGAAGCTCGATCCGGTAGGTGTTGTTGTTGATCCTCTCGAGCACTCTGAAGGGTCCATCTCCTCTTGGTGCTAGCTTGGAACTCCTTAGGTTTGGGAACCTCTCCTGCCGTAGGTGTAGCCACACCCAATCGCCTGGTTGAAAGATCACCTCCTTTCTTCCTTTGTTGGCATGAGTCACGTACTGTCCGGTCCTCTTCTCCAAGTTTTCTGCTACCTTCTGGTGTAACCTCCTTATGAACTCTGCTTTGGATGCTCCGTTGAGGTTGGTCATTTCAGCTGGTGGCAGTGGTGTTTGCTCCAATGGGGTGAGAGGGTTGAAACCGTATACCACTTCAAATGGTGTCTTCTTGGTTGCTGAGTGCACGGCTCGGTTGTAAGCGAACTCAATGAATGGCAGGCACTCCACCCAAGTCTTTAGGTTCTTCCCTAGTGTTGTTCTGAGAAGAGTTGATAGGGTCCTGTTGACAACTTCAGTTTGGCCATCGGTTTGAGGATGGCAAGTGGTTGAGAAGAGTAGCTTCGTGCCTAGTTTTCTCCAAAGGGTCCTCCAGAAATGGCTGAGGAACTTGGTGTCCCTATCTGATACGATGGTCCTTGGCACTCCATGAAGCCGTACTATCTCCCTGAAGAACAACTCAGCTGTTTGTGTGGCATCATTGACATTGGCACATGGGATGAAATGTGCCATCTTGGAGAATCTGTCCACCACTACAAAGATTGCATCTTTGTGGTTGATCTTGGGCAGACCTAGAACAAAATCCATCGATATGTCCACCCATGGATGTGTTGGTATGGGCAGTGGGAGATACAACCCGTGAGGTTGCACTCGGGACTTTGCCTTCTTGCAAGTAATGCATCTTGCACAATGTGCTTCTACTGTCCTCTTGATGTGTGGCCAGTAGAAGTGCTCCCTGACCACTGCTAGAGTCTTGTCGACACCAAAGTGGCCCATGAGTCCTCCTCCATGAGCTTCTCGGATGATAAGCTCCCTTAGTGATCCTTGTGGTATGCACAGCCTTCTTTCTCGGAACAAGAATCCCTCATTGATGTAGAATTTGCCATGACTCCCTGTGCTACACTCCTTGTAGCTCTCAGCAAGGTCAGGATCATCCTTGTATAGATCCTTGATGTGCTCCAATCCTAGGACCTTTGCCTCCATGGTCGATATCAAGGCAAACCTCCTTGATAGTGCATCGGCTACCACATTATCTTTGCCCTTCTTGTACTTGATGATGTATGGGAAGGTCTCTATGAACTCCATCCACCTGGCATGTCTCCTCTTGAGATTGATTTGCCCTCTGAGGTGTTTGAGAGTCTCGTGATCAGTGTGGATCACAAACTCCTTGGACAGCATGTAATGCTGCCAAGTCTCCAATGCTCGGACAAGGGTATAGAGCTCCTTGTCATAAGTGGGGTAGTTCAGTGAGGCATCACCTAGCTTCTCACTGAAGTATGCCACTGGTCTCCCTCCTTGAGTTAGCACTGCTCCTATGCCTATTCCAGAGGCATCACACTCCACTTCAAACGTCTTGTTGAAGTCGGGAAGGACTAACACTGGTGCGTGTGTATGGCTGTCCTTCAAGGCCTGGAATGCCTTCTCCTGAGCTTCCCCCCAGCTGAATCCCACGTTCTTCTTCACTACTGCCGTCAATGGTGAGGCAATACTGCTGAAGTTGGGCACGAATCTCCTATAGAAGCTGGCCAGTCCGTGGAAGCTCCTTACTTGGCTGATGTTGCCTGATGTTGGCCATTCTTGTATGGCTCGAATCTTCTCTTCATCAACCTGTAAGCCCTGTGAACTTACAACAAAACCTAAAAAGACAAGCTTATCAGTACAAAAGGTGCACTTCTTGAGATTGGCATAAAGCTCTTCTTGTCGAAGGGTTTTAAGTACCATCTCAAGATGTGTGAGGTGTTCCCATAGGCACTTACTATAAACCAAAATGTCATCAAAGTAAACTACTACGAACTTACTGATGTACGCCCTAAGAACTTGGTTCATAAGGCGCATGAAGGTGCTTGGGCATTAGTCAAGCCAAATGGCATGACTGTCCACTCGTAGAGTCCTTGCTTTGTCTTGAAAGCGGTTTTCCACTCATCACCTTCCTTCATTCTTACCTGGTGGTATCCACTTTTGAGGTCTATCTTGGAGAAGACCGTGGCTCCACTCAGCTCATCTAGCATGTCATCCAGACGTGGTATTGGATGCCTATACTTGACTGTGATGTTGTTGATTGCTCGGCAGTCCACGCACATGTGCCCAGTCCCATCCTTCTTGGGCACTAGTAGCACTGGTACAGCACATGGACTGAGGCTCTCTCGAACATATCCCTTCTCCAGGAGCTCCTTGACTTGCTTCTCAAGCTCCTTGGACTCCTCTGGACTCATCCGGTAGGCTGGCCGGTTGGGCAGGGCTGCTCCGGGCACTAGATCAATCTGGTGTTCTATGCCACGTAAAGGAGGCAAACCTGCTGGTATCTCCTTTGGAAATACATCTTGGAATTTGTTGAGGAGAGTTGCCACTTCAGGAGGTAGCTCTACCTGTCCCTGTTCTATACTCAACACTTCCTTGAAAACCATTAGTAACATTAAATCCTTTGAGGCTAAAGCTCTCCGGACATGACTTGGTTGAATAAGAAAATTAGACTTGATAAGTTTCTTTTCCTTACTCATTTGGAGTTGTAGCTCATGTACTTGGGCAGGTGTAAGAGGAGCTAGGCTGACCTTTCTCTTGTCATGCACGAAGGTGTAGAGATTGGTTCGGCCATCGTGCCTGGTCTCTTTGTCAAACTGCCATGGTCTTCCTAGTAGAAGATGGCCAGCTTGCATGGGCACCACGTCGCACACGACTTGGTCTTGGTACTTGCCCACACTGAACGGCACAGTGACTTGCTCATGAATCTTGAGCTCCACTTTGTCACCGAGCCACCTCAGTCTATAGGGTCGAGGATGCCGTGTCCTCTCTAGACCTAGCTTATCAACCATATATGCACTAGCAACGTTAGTGCAAGAACCACCATCTATGATGAGGTTACATACCTTTCCCTTGATGGTGCAACGGCTGTGGAAGATGTTCTCCCTTTGGATGGTCTCTGAAGGATCCACCATTGCACTGAGGATACATCTAGTGACCAGCACTTCCCCCACATCAGGGTATTCAATGTCACCATATTCTCCTTCTGGTTCATAGTCCTCTTCATCTTGGGACTCATATTCTCCTGCCTCCGTAATCAGCATGACTCGGTTGTTTGGGCACTCCCTTGAGATGTGTCCACGTCCCCTGCACTTGAAACAAGTTATGTCACGTGATCTTTGGGGGTTAGAAGACTTACCAGGCTCTCTCTGGTCACGGGTGGGTTCAGGAGGCTTGCTCTTCAACCTTGACTCGATCTCTACTTCTGCCTTTGTCTACGGTCTTAGGCATGTTGCTTGGTGCCCATGGTGTCTTAGGGTTGCTGCGGATGTCTTGGCTCTTACGTTTGATGTGCTGTTCAGCTTGCACAGATAGGTGGAACAAGTCCTTGAAGTCGTTGTAGATTTGCCTTTCCACCTTGCAGCTGATCCTTTCTTGGAGTCCATCCAAGAATTGTGCCATCAATGCTTCTTCATCATCTTGAGCTCCAATCTGTTCCTTAACTTCTCGAACTCTTCATAGTACTCCTCTACTGATCTGGTACCCTGCTTAAGAGTACGAAAACTTCGTTGCAAATCTCTATGAAAGTAAGGTGGAACAAACCTTTGTCGCATGAGGTCTTTCATGTCGACCCATGAGTCTACGGGTCTCATTCCCTTCCTCCTTCTGTCAGATACCTCACGATCCCACCAGATGAGGGCATTGTACGTGAGTTGTGCTACTGCCATTGAGACTCTCCTAGGTCCTGGTTGGTTGTAGTGATCAAAGATATGATCCCTTCTCTTCTCCCAATCTAGGTAAGCCTCGGGGTCTACTTTTCCTGCAAAACTTGGAGGAGTTAGTTTAACATCAGGATGAATTACCCGGTTGTAGGTGTGTTCATCTCCATCCTCATGACGTCTAGGAGGCATTCTGGGTCTCTGGTGAAGACCATATGGCTCAAAGCCATCATCTTCTGCCTCTGGTTGCCGTGGAGGTCCTCTCGGCCTATGGTGATAGTTATGAGGTTGTGTGTCCTCATCTCCATCTGGCTGGGGTTCCTCCTGATCGTGCCGTGTCCTAAGGTACTCAGGACCCTCAGGACGGTCTTGCTCAGCTCTCACGTGCCTTATGGCCTGGAATCTCACCGGTCTTTCCACGCGCTCCAACCTCTCGCCTATGGATGCGAGTTGTGTTTGGAGTGTGGTGAACATGGCCATCATGGCTTCGGCTGCGTCTCTATTCTCTTCTCCCATGGTGTGCTACAAAGAAAGAAGACAAATTAGGGTGCTCCTAAATTATTAGGAGGGTTTTCTTTTTATATGGGGTTTGAAAAAAAATGCAAAAAGGAAAAATCCTAAGGAAAGGAAATTCGACTACAAGAAAAAGGAAACTTCCTAGAAAACTTGTGCTAGCTGTCCAATTCGAAATATCTTGGGTATTTTCCTATTCTCTTTTCTTTCCTTTTTCTTTTCTTTTCTTTTCTTTTTAATTTAACTTAAAATTAATGGAAATATAAATTAAACAAAAAGGAAAACGTGATTGGCAATGCAAAAGTGAATCTAAACCCTAGTGATACACGTAGGAGGCTAGATGCACTCGGTTTGGAGTTTGATGTTTGTTTTTTTATTTTTCTTGAATGCGACTTAAACTAATGCAAGAACTAAAAACAAGACAAGCAAAAGGATAGAAACAACCTGGTTTAGGAGCTATAAGCTCTGATACCAAAATGATACAAGCCTCGATTCAAGGATGTATGCGCGTGGGCTGTTTGTAGAAGATTAGGTGAGAAACTCAACCTTAGGCTTCTAGATGGGGGTTTTCTGGTTGGTAAAAGATGGAAGGGTGAACTGAACCATAAATCACAAACTTAGAGCTAGGAGGGCTGGTCTCAACTAGGTTCTAAGGGCACAAGCTTCTTTGAGAGAATAACTTGTAAAGAAAATTCGATCTTTATTAATTAGCAAAAAGGTTGTCGAACTACAATGCTGGAAGGACCCTTATTAATATGCTCGACAGCTTGACCTTCTAGGGTCGACACAAATAAAGAAAAAGGAAAGTTTACAAAAGTGCACAAAAGGAAAAAATACAAAAGTGTATAACCGAAAAAGGACCTATTCCTAAAATGTTCTTGACTCAAAAATGTAAAGCAACTAGATCCTACCCTGCAAAACAGAAAGAGGCATATATTCGAATGTAAACTTACCTTAACTCACCTCACGGCCAAGAAATGGAAGGTGGCTGTCCTTGTGGCATGCATGCGCCTTGCTCCTAGTCTTCGACTTGGATTAGGGTTAAGAATCTTTGGGCCCTGACCTCTCTTGCCACTAAAGCCCAAGTCTCTGAAGTCCCTTGCATTGTTGAGAAGCCTTTGGACTCTTCTTTGCACTTCTGGCCCATTTTCCTTAGTCGATCTTCCTCTAGGAGCTTGTCGACCCATAAGCCTTTTTCTGTTTTGCAGGGTAGGATTTAGAATGTTTACATTTTTGAGTCAAAGAAAATTTAGGTAGAAGTCCTTTTTCAGTTATTCAGTTTTGTAATTTTTCCATTTGTGCACTTTTGTAAGTTTTCCATTTTTCTTTGAGTCGACCCTAGAAGGTCAAGCTGTCGAGCATATTAATAAGGCTCCTTCCAGCATTGTAGTTTGACAACCTTTTTCTGATATTAATAAAGATCGAATTTTCTTATACAAGTTTTTTCTCTCAAGAGACTTGTGCGCTTAGAACCTAGTCGAGACCAGCCCTCCTAGCTCTAAGTTTGTGATTTATCACAAGGTTCATCACCCCTCGTGTTGTTCACCTCACCCTTCCATCCATTACCAAACTGAAAACCCCCATCCAGAAGCTTAAGGTTGAGTTTCTCACCTAATCTTCTCCAAACAGCCCAGGCGCGTACAACCTTGAATCGAGGCTTGTATCACAAGGGCTTCTCAACTTATCAAGGTGTTCCAGTAGCTTGGGATCTGGTGGCAAAGGAGGTCAAGGCCCAGCAATACATTACTCTACTTCAAGTCCAAGACTAGGCGCATGCAAGCAAGGTCGGCCACCTTTCATTTCTTGGCTGAAAGGTAAGAAGGTAAGTTTTCAAATTATAAATTGCTTTTTCTGTTTAGCAGGATAGGAACTAGTAGTTTTCCTTTCTGTTGAGTCAAGAACAATTAAGTAGTTGTCCTTTTTCGGGTTTTTCCATTTTGTAATTTTCCTTTATGCTTTTTTGTATACGGCCGTGACACTCTCGGACAGGTTGCGAGAAACATAGGCGAGAAACTCAGCCTTAGGCTTCTAAGGTGGGTTTTCTGGTGTGTGTAATGGGTGGTGGGGTGAGGTGAACGCACGAGGTATGAAGGGCCTCGTGATAAATCACAAACTTAGAGCTAGGCGGGTTGGTATCGACTAGGTCTAAGCGACAAGAGTTTTGTGGAGAAAACTCTTAGCGAAAATACGCTCTTTATTAATTATCTAAAAGATTGTCAAACTAAAATGCTGAAAGGAACCTTATTAATATGCGTGGCAGTTTGACCTTCTAGGGTCAACCCAAAAGAAAAAATGGAAAAATTACAAAAGTGCATAAATGAAACTTACAAAATGGGCACAACCAAAAAAAGACAACTACTTAATTGTTCTTGACTCAAAAAAAGTAAACTTCTAGTTCCTACCCTGAAAAATAGAAAAGACAATTTATAATTTGAAAACTTACCTTCTTATCTCTCGGCCAAGAAATTGAAGATGGCCGACCTTGCTTGCACACGCCTAGTCTTGGACTTGAAGTAGGGTAATGTATTGTTGGGCCTTGACCTCCTTTGCCATGAGAGCCCAAGCTTCTGGAGCACTTAGACGAGTTGAGAAGCCCTTGACTAGATCATTGCACCCTTGGCCCATTGTTCCTTGTCTTTATTCTTCTAGGAGCTTTTTCACCCCCAAGCTGAACTTATGGAAGAGTGCTGATACAAGCCTCGATTCAAGGCTTGGATGCGCGTGGGCTGTTTGGAGAAGTTTAGGTGAGAAACTCGAGCTTAAGCTTCTGGATAGGGGCTTTCTGATTGGTATTGGATGGAGGGGTGAAGTGAACCACACGAGGGGTGAAGTGAACCACACGATTTGTGCTACTGCCATTGAGACTCTCCTAGGCCCTGGTTGGTTGTAATGATCAAAGATATGATCCATTCTTCTCTCCCAATCTAGGTAAGCCTCGGGGTCTACTTTTCCTGTAAAACTTGGAGGAGTTAGCTTAACATCAGGATGAGTTACCCGGTTGTAGGCGTGTTCATGTCCATCCTCATGATTTCTAGGAGGTATCCTTGGTCTCTGGTGATGTCCATATGGCTCGAAGCCATCACCTTCTGCCTCTGGTTGCCGTGGAGGTCCTCTCGGTCTATGGTGATAGTTATGAGGTGGTACGTCCTCATCTCCATCTGGCTGGGGCTCCTCCTGTTCGTGCCGTGTCCTAAGGTGCTCAGGACCCTCAGCACGGTCTTGCTCAGCTCTCACGTGCCTTATGGCCTGGAATCTCACAGGCCTCTCCACGCGCTCCAACTTCTCGCCTATCGATGCGAGTTACGTTTGGAGGGTGGTGAACATGGCCATCATGGCCTCGGCTGCATCTCTATTCTCTTCTACCATTGTGCTACAAGAAAGAACACAAGTTATTTTGCTCCTAAGTGGATTAGGAGGGTTTTCTTTTATAGTGGAATTCGAATTTGCAAAAAGGAAAAAGTTGAGAAAAAGGAAAAACCTGAAAAAAGGAAACTTTAGAAAAATGGAAACTTC